>JBBPBX010024840.1:28944-39361 GCA_038048925.1 Garcialebias charrua | reverse complement strand
GAAATGTGTTTTCATTTCTGGTTTAAGGCATGAGTTGGAGAAACGAGTCAAGTGGACATTTTGGAATTATTTCAAGTTTTCTTTCTCTCCTTATCAATGATGAGCTTTACTTTTTAAAATTCTCCCTACAGCTCATCTTTGTATTTCTGGTATCTTCTTACTTGTGATTGTGGGCACATAAATCAAACAACTGTCTTCAGATCTTTGCTGCAATCAACCTCACACCTCTGACCGAAGGGCTTTAGCGTTTCTCAAGTTGATTGATTGCATCCTGAGAAGTTCAGGAGAATTTCTTAGCACACAGCAACTCTCGCCCATCAGGCATTAGCATTTCACTTAGACATATCACCCTGGGCCATCAGTTCCTAAACATCAGCTGAAACAGACCTGTTTTACTCTAAAGCTTGCGACTACACTGCTTTGAACACTACATTTAGGTTTTATCACTGGGCTGATGTAGGCATCGTACTGTAAGCCTTAGCAAGTTGGTGCAACCTCAACGGAAGCACATGACCTTAATGATAAATATGACCCATTTAGACAGATTTAAGATCAGCAGTCTCCAGGGCAAAGACGTGGATGCAACATCAGGACAAACAGCTGCTGAATAAGCAGTCCAACTGCCCTCAAGTTGTCTTCACAGACGTAGTCTGTGATTAAGAATGTTTAGACAGCTTAAGGTCAAAATCATGGAGCAGTCCCAATGCAAGCATCTCATCAGGAGACGTTGGAAGTAAACGACCAGTTCAGACGTACGAGGGCCGGAAGGACTCTGTGCACCTGGGAGGCTGGTAATATCTTTATCAGACGCATCGTCAAAAGGTAAAGCTGTTTACAAACGTACCTGGGATTTAGCCGAAGTCGGATGGAAAGTGTCATCTCTGGTTACACTCGAGATAAATAACTTAATCTCTCCAACCTCTTATTCCTCCTTTTCCCTTTCCCTCTCAATCTTAAGCTGGAAACTATTTTAAGCTGAAGAGCCCCTCAGACTAAATATGTGTAACATCTAGTATTTATGTCTGTTGTGTTAAATCAAGTGTGCTGACGTATTTGAATTGAAAGAAAGTGAAATCATGTCAATCAAGTGTAATGGTGTTAATTTAGTTGATTTATTTTAAATAAATGATAGTGTCTCTTTGACATATCAAACTAAGTTAACGTGTCCATTGTCACTTAATGGCTCTGTTTATTTATCCATCATAAAGATCACAGAAATATTGAATAAACTGAAAAAGAAGAGAATCCGTGAAATTACTATTCAATCTGAATAAGTAAATTAAGGTAAAAAGGAGGTCAGTATTAAACTGACCCCCTCTAAACCCTTTACATAAACATTGACTTGGCATTTTTAACTACATTCTTTATTCTTTGTAGATTACTACACGACTGTAGGTAAGCTAAGAGGCTGTGTCAGGCAACAAGTAGAGTTACGTTTTGGACTGATGAGATAAACATTGGACCACACAGCAGCAAAGTAGGAACTATATAAATCAATAGAAGTCAACATCTGATGAAAAATTTCCTAGGTTTATATTTATTCATTCAGGCAAGTGTGCCATTCATTTACATTGAATTAAACTTGTACTGCACTCAGCCTACACACAGTTCTTGTCTTCATCTTGTGCATTGTCTTTCTGTGTCCACATTATTATATGTATAATGTATAGTTCTGATCAGCTAAAAAAAAATTGTAAAAAATATCTTATAATAGGGTTCTGACTTACTGACTGATATGCCCATTGGCAAGAAGGGTAGCAATTATGGGCCTTCCACTACTGTCTGTCCTGGGCCAGCATCTGGATGGTACCCAGGTATGGGTTAGGGTCATCTCTACCTCTTCTGTTCCTCACAAGGTGTTTTTTGGTCTGTGTCTCTTACTCTATCCCTTTGGTGTCCAATGCAGGGCCATATGGGTAGGTTCTTTCCTAAGCACATGCTCAGTCCACCTCCACCTTCTCTTTAAGATGATGGTCTGCAAATTGTCTTGACAACAAGTAAGCCGTTTTTCATTTGAGACGATGTTGGACCACAAGATTCTCAAGATTCTTCTCAGGCTCTTTGCGTGAAAAATGGAGAGCTTGTTAAAGTTGTTGGCAGTCATCTTGCAACAAGGCGCACAGCTCTGGTACAGCTTCAGCTTGGGCTTTATGCTGTACTGCTGGGACCTCTAAACATATCTAAGCATTCTAAAGCCATTTAAATAGTGTCAATATGGGGAAATGAACTTTTGACAAACTAATCAGCAAGCAGCTAGTATGAGCAAAACCTCAGTGGAGTGCTGCCATCTTAAAATAACTCCAATCCAACATCTAAACTCCAGCTGTCAATGCAAACACCGGCATCAGCTTCATGTTAGACAGTTATTCTTGCAAAAATATTATGATATGCCTGTTGGAAGGGGTACAGCTCTGCTGCTGCATCTATTTATACATAACCAAATAATTAATCTAAATAACTGATGGCAGTGAAGGGGCTTATAAAACATTGCTGCAAGAACCAGAAGTACATTTTTTGGTTCAAAAATCAGTCTACAACAGGTAAGATATTAATTGCTCATATTATTACAGTATTGTATATTCTTCCCACATAATGCACACTTCAAATGATCTGAACTATCCCAGAAAGAAAAATTTAAGACAAAGTGGTGTCATCAGAATGACACATGCTGCAGAAGTTGGCCACCACAGCTAGAGGCGTTATTATTGATGAGCTGTCAGTTGTGGTTTTCAGGTGCAGCCTTGGCAGACTGCCTTCAGCTAACTGAGGGCTGCTTTATTATGGACTGTCTTTCAAGTATATAGATTGTGGAAATTGTACTTGGAAGTTTTAGATATGCACAAAGGCAAAAAGGCTTTGATAGTTACTGTATGTTGTCTACTTAAAACATATCAGACACATTGATTTTTTAAGATGTTTTTTTTCTTTATAAATACAATACAGTACATTTATTTGTGACCTGTTTTTCTAACAACACTTCTGGGTAATGTATTGGCCGAGAGTGTCATCCAAACCAGTAAAAAGGACTCTGTGATGCTGGGAATGGATCAATTCAGAGTAAAGACAGTGAAACACAATATATAACTGAATCTGGTCATCGATTAAAAAAAAAAGTAGTTTTCCAAACTGAATAATTCAAAAACCCTTCTTCAAACCGAGTGAGAATACAGAAAGGATACCAGGAACAGAAAGGCCTTTTAAATAGCTGTTTAATGAATCATAGATCAGCTTGGTGTCTGATAATTTACAATATTCTGAACAATATTTGAAATTTTAAGAATGGAATGAAATGAGAGCCATTAAATGAAAGTTGATTTCGTAGTGCGCAAATGAAGTGCTTTTAGTTATGAGACGTTTGACATTTGCACCTTTTAGAGAACGTAAATCAATTTCACATTAAGGCCATTATTTTAAGAAAATTGTGGACTTAAGCCATAAATGGCCAGTTTATGAGTTCAATAGGCAGTTTGATAGAAAAGGCTCAGATTCCCCACTGATTGGATTGTCACTTAGAGGGAGTGCGGGTTTATTGCATTCACTGATGTGGTTCAATATAAACTGGAGGTCTTCACAGAAAAGCAAGAGCTGAAGGATTTGTCTTTTGTTCTTTACGTGTGATCCCTCAGTTAACAAAGAAGGAAAGTTGTGAAAGTGACTAATATTCAATTTGTGTTTAAAACAAAGCTTTATTAATTTTGGTGACACTAAAGGTGATTTTCAGATTTTTTTTAAGGGGATTTAATGTATACATGAGATCTAGGATCTGTTGAATAAGTATAAATATCTTTGGCAGTAGTATTTGTGGTGCGGCTTTGTCTGAGTGGTTAGGGCAGTTGTCCTCCAATGCAAGAGTTGGGGGTTTGAGTCCACCAGCAGTCACATGCCGAAGTGTCCCTGGGCAAGACTCTGAACCTCTCATTGCCTCCGATATGTGTCCCATCAGTGTATGAATGTGATAAAGCACAGATTTTTCTTTGTATAGATCTACATAAAGCACAGAACTGATTAGGGATACACAGTATTATTGGCATGGTATCGGTCCATTCATCCATCCATTATCTTCCGCTTGTTCCGAAGTCAGGTGCAGGGGCAGCAGCTTGAGCAGGGAGATCCAGACTCTTTCCACAGACACCTCTTCCAGCTCTTCTGGGAGGATTCCAAGGTGTTCCCAGGCCAACCGAGAGACGTAGTCTCTCAAGCATGTCCTGGGTCTTCCCCGGGGTCTCCTCCCAGTTGGACATGCCCAAAGCACCTCCCTAGGGATGCGCCCAGGGAGCATCCTTACCAGATGCCCGAACCACCTCAACTGGCTCCTCTCAACGTGGAAGAGCAGTGGCTCTACTATAAGTCTCTCCCAGATAACTGAACTTCTCATCCTATCTCTAAGGGAGAGTCCAGCTACCCTGTAGAGGTAACTCATTTCAACCACCTGTATCTGTGATCTCATTCTTTCGGTCACTACCCAGAGCTCATGACCATAGGTGAAGGTAGGAATGTATGACCGACTGGTAAACAGAGAGCTTTGCCTTACAGCTCAGCACTCTCTTCGCCACAACGGACCAGTACAGAGTCCACAATACTGCATATGCTGCACAAATCCATCTGTCAATCTCACGCTCCATTCTTCCTTCACTCGTGAACAAAACCCTGAGATACATAGTATCAGTATCGACAGATATTAGCGTTAAAGTTAAATATTGGACATTCCATCAAAAATAACTCACCAATATAAAAGGCGCTGTTTTTGTATGACAACTAAGTGACAAGGATGCTTGCAGCGCTAGCACAACATGATGACATCACGTGCACCTACCCGATTTGATTATGGTGGAGAGGAAGAAGTCAAAATATTGGCGGTGTGGAAGGTTTTTGTCATTGGAAGATGTCGGATTCCGAATATTTTTGGACCAAGTTGAGCCTCCCTATATCGTCCCCAGTCGGATATATTTTCCGACGTAGCCTTACCCGAGTTACAAGCCGTCATTTCCAACATCATTGAGAAGCTAATAGCTGATAGCACTTGGGTGAGTTTTACCACAGACATTTGGATGTCAAGTGTTAGCACCATTAGCATGATGAGTCTTATGGCGCAATAAATAGACAAAAACTTTGAACTTAAACAGGCTGTCCTTCGTGCACAGGAGTGCAGAGGATCCCACACTGCAGCTAGGAACCTGGAACAAGCTGCCACAAGTGAGACAGCATCACAGGTGACTAATGCTAATAAATAACATTTAACACTTTTCATTTTATATAAGTCAAAGTGCTATGCGTATCATATGGCTGTTACTGAATATATGTCACCAGCTCTTACAGCTGTCACACAATTTTTGTAGCAAATACGCCTAAATAAGAGGGCTATGTTCTGAAAAAGGAAAGTATACAAAAATATTGGTATCGGTATCTGGTACGGGCTGGTATCCATATATGGTATGGGCCAAATACATTTTAACATATTGGCATATTGGATATTGGTCAAAAATCTAATATCGTGCATCCCTAGATCTGATGACTTAGATGGAAATCAGCTGTAAGACAAACAGACATAGGAGCTGTTCAAACCTTGCACTCAATATCTTCTGAATTGCAGGATGCTTTTGAAAAACAAACCAAAAAAACTCTCCCAAAAAATATAATTTGGATGTCCATCTACAGCTGATTAACTTTTGGGGTCAGACCATTTTAAAATGTCTAGAGCAGCTAATCAACATAAGGCAGTACAAAAGTGGCTATGTTTCACTAAATGTTAGAGAAACTGAACTGAAATATAATGTGGTATAATGCTAACCACTCTGTTTCAAGGTGTAACTACAATAGAAACATCTCCATTTCTCAACATCCATCCATCCATCCATCCATCTTCTTCCGCTTATCCGGGGTCGGGTCGCGGGGGTAGCAGCCTAAGTAGGGAGGCCCAGACTTCCCTCTCCCCAGCCACTTGGAGCAGCTCCTCCGGGGGAATCCCAAGGCGTTCCCAGGCCAGCCGAGAAACATAGTCCCTCCAGCGCGTCCTGGGTCTTCCTCTGGGTCTCCTCCCGGTGGGACATGCCCGGAACACCTCACCAGGGAGGCGTCCAGGAGGCATCCTAACCAGATGCCCGAGCCACCTCAACTGGCTCCTCTCGATGTGGAGAAGCAGCGGCTCTACTCCGAGTCCCTCCCGGATGACTGAGCTTCTCACCCTATCTCTAAGGGAGAGTCCAGCCACCCTGCGGAGAAAACTCATTTCAGCCGCTTGTATCCGAGATCTTGTTCTTTCGGTCATAACCCAAAGCTCATGACCATAGATGAGGGTGGGAACGTAGATCGATCGGTAAATTGAGAGCTTTGCCTTTTGACTCAGCTCTCTCTTCACCACGACAGACCGGTACAGCGCCCGCTTCACTGCGGACGCTGCACCTATCCGCCTATCGATCTCACGCTCCAGTTTTCCCTCATTCGTGAACAAGATCCCGAGATACTTAAACTCCTCCACTTGGGGCAGGACCTCCTCCCCGACCCGGAGAGGGCATGCTACCCTTTTCCGGCTCAAGACCATGGCCTCGGATTTGGAGGAACTGATCCTCATCCCGGCCGCATCACACTCGGCTGCAAACCGCTCCAGTGAAAGTTGTAAATCACGAACTGATGAAGCCAGTAGGACCACATCATCTGCAAAAAACAGAGAAGCGATTCTAAGGTCACCAAAACGGATCCTCTCAACACCTTGGCTGCGCCTAGAAATTCTGTCCATAAAAGTTATGAACAGAATCGGTGACAAAGGGCAACCTTGGCGGAGTCCAACTCTCACCGGAAACGAGCCTGACTTACTGCCGGCAATGCGGACCAAGCTCTGACACCGGTCGTACAGGGACCTAACAGCCCTTATCAAAGGGCCTGGTACCCCATACTCCCGGAGTACCCCCCACAGAACCCCCCGAGGGACGCGGTCGAATGCCTTCTCCAAGTCCACAAAGCACATGTAAACTGGTTGGGCAAACTCCCACGCACCCTCCAGGACCCTGCTGAGGGTGTAGAGCTGGTCCAGTGTTCCACGACCAGGACGAAAACCACACTGCTCCTCCTGAATCCGAGGTTCGACTATCCGACGGACCCTCCTCTCCAGAACCCCTGAATAGACCTTACCAGGGAGGCATTTCTCAACATAAGATATCTTAGTCTAAAACTCTAGCATGAAAGGTAATGGTTCTTCAAGGATTGTTAAGCTTTTATTGTGTATACTTTAGTAACCCTGATCAAATATATTGCAGTGACATGCCAGAAGTGGTTCTGCATGAGTTTCTTCTATCTTTTATGGGTAAAGAAAAGGAAAAAATCTAGTGTGATAAACTAAAAGTGTGTATAAAATGCAGCTATACATGTACCTGACAATCAGGCAGCTCAGAGTGAGTCAACCTTTTAGAAGCAATGCAGAAAGTGTGTATAAATGTGTTTACATAGGTCTGACCTTTATTTCAAGAGCTGTTGCACTGCAATGGGCACATTGAACAGTACAACTACCTCGCTACGCATGATGTTTTATTTTTGCACAGGTTCTGTCTACTCAAGCCTCAGTGTTCTGTAAAAATCTTCGGGCTGATATCTCTTTGACTCACCTCTAATAAAAATTGGAGCACTGAGCCAAACTTCAGGCAGGGGCATTGTTATTCATTGCTGCTCAGGAGAGGACAAGGAGACAGGTAATCCAAGTAGCCCAAGAGGATTCTGCAGGGCATACACTTCACAAGATTCACAAGAAACTTCCAGTTAGTCTCGAGTAACAGTTTCACCAAGTAGAAGTTCTCAGTTAATTACCATGAGGTAAGTAACAGTTCAACGGTGACTACTGGTATGACTCAGCCTTAAGATTGGGAGGTAATCAGCTGTTGTAGAAAACAGCTTGGGATCCATGGGTCCTGCCTATACTCATAGCACCTGCAGTAACAAAAGTGGTAGACAAAGGGAACCAGAAACTCTGAATCTTAACACAAGAGTTGATTGAAAACTGCACAAAAGTATGCTTTTTATGATTTGACCAACTTTCTAAATTTTCATGATAAGTTGGTCTTAAGTTTAGAACTCTGGTGGGTATTATTCTTCGACGAAATGCTAAGCCTTTTGCTAATGTAGCTCCCAGTCGAACAAAGTTGAGCCTTACTGATGGTTAGAAGGTTTCCTTTATTTAGCCTTTTTAACATCTACTCTTCAACCAGTGTAAGAGCTAAAGTGGCAAACACACATAGAAAAATATAAAACATTTTTCTTTTGTTTTAAATATTACTTAAATGGCATTCATTAGCATTAGGCTTGTTATAGATAAACCGATTCGACCGGATATCCGGTTTGACAAGCTAACGATGTGGTTGCATCGGTAGCAACCACATTACCGACAGCAACCAGCCACAAATTCAGAGATGAACCGGTTGAAGAGACACGGACCGGGTATCGCGAGACTTGCTGGGTTTACAATGCGTTTCTAAAACAACGCGAGAGTTGGAAATGCCCGCGAAGCTATTCTCACGCATGCGCCGTAGCTCACCAAGACGACGAACATGGATGTAAATAGTAGCAGCAGCGCTAGCGAGTCACCGCGAAAGATTTTCAATACATCAGCCAGACAAAACTCTAAAGTGTGGAACGTTTTCGGGTTTTACTAGAAGGACGGAAAACTCGACAAAAGCCACGCTATTTGTAAGCTATGCAGAGCACCTCTGAAGTACACTGGTAGCACGACAAACCTCGACCAACATCATGCAACGAGGAAACACAGAGAGGAGTACTGCGAACTTCTCAAGCCTCATAACAACGAGCAGGAGCGTGCAGCTGCATCACAGAAAGTGACGGGTAACGTTATAACTCAATTTTACGGGCAACTCGGTGATAGTTCATCACGAGCTACACAGTCCTTGAAGATCTCTTCCACACTGCAGTAGCTCTGGACCCCCGTTTTAAATCCCTGCCCTTCCTCAGTAGCCATGATTCAGAGAGGACATTCACAAGCCTGTCAGCAGAAGCAACATCCCTGCATCACAAGGTAAATCCCCCAACACACTGTCAAAATACATCTTACAGTGCATTCAGTTACAGTCTGCTGTGTTTTGTTGCTGTCACTAGATTTATTCTGCCTACTGTTTTTTGATTGTTTACACTGCATTTAACCATACTGTACACTAAATGTAATGTCATGTTTTATTTCTAGGTAACGGGGGATTCAGTTCAGAGAGGTCCAGTGCAGAATGATCCATGTCAGACTGAACCTACAAATGGAGATCTGGACGTCTGCATTGATACACCCCAGACCCAAGATGAGCATAAAGGTTTGTGTTTTATAACTTGTGATCAAGAATGAGCTGACTTTGTCTTAATCTTGTGCTGCTGTCATTGTATCAGCATAAAACACATTCACTATAATGAGAGAATCTGCATGCACAGAAAGAGTTAAATAATAATCATGATGATGATAATGATACATCTTTTACACATGTTATACACGAGTCCCTACATAAATAAATTCTGAACATCAGATGAAGATTTTTACATAAAATGGTAAAGTCAGTAAAAAAAAAAAAACTTCATGGCTAACATAGCCAGTAATATATGGTGCTTGTTTTCTATTTCAGATGATGAACCACCTTGTAAAAAGAAGAAAATGTCAGCGCTGGACGAGCTGTTGGGAGAAGACTTTGAAGTGAGGATGGCAACTAGATCTGTGAGGGACCAGGCCAGTGAAGAAGTCAAGAGGTACAGAGAGCATGTTTTTATATTAATCCGTGCCCACCTGCTCACACAAACTCATGTTCGTGCTGCTGTTGTTAGGTGTACTGTTCTTGCATTATGTTTTGTATTATTAAGTTCAAGTTCAAGTGTTTATTTGTCATATGCAGGTTAACACAGGGTTAACTTAGTACAATGAAATGCTCAGGATGAGAAAAAACGATTTTGACTTGCTAAAAAACAAACAACAAGCAAACAGGAAATACTAAAGCATGCAATAAGGGTACAAAATAAACTACCAAAAAGTGAAACAGTAATTATAATATTTACAAAGTTTCTGAAGAGAAAAATAGTAAACAACATGGTAGAATTTTAACGGTGAAGCAGGATGAATTTGTGTGAATAACTATTTCAAGGTAGTAATGAAATATAAGCTAAAATGCACATGATCTATATTGCACATAACTACCAAACTACAGGTTGTGTGACAGGTTATTGCACAGTGGGTTATTGCACAGCGGGTTATTGCACACACAGGAGCTTTGTGCTTAGCTTATTCCTGGGTTTTTTTTCCTAGTGATTTTTATTTTATTACATGCTGCTGTAACCATTTGTGCCTTTTATATTTTTTCTGTATTTTCTGTAGGAAATTTTCTTTTAGCTGGTCTTTTTAGGTCCATGTTTAAAAATAAACACATTTAACATGTGATTATTTTGTTTGGCT
>JBBPBX010024840.1:15684-26329 GCA_038048925.1 Garcialebias charrua | reverse complement strand
AGTTAGTATATAAAATTATTAATGTTTGATCATTTTTTTATAAGCAGCATTAGAGTCCAATACTGTACAATAACCTGCGCTGGCAACCTAACTCCACAAACAAACAAAAGAAAAAAACAAACTCACCAGTTGCCACTTTTAGAATAAACAGTCAGTTGAAGGCTTTTATCACAAACAGACACTTCTAAAATTTGAGAGGCATATAAGTCAGAAATGAAAATAGACATTAGATAAAGGGCTTTCAATTATTTAAAACTTACCTGAGCAATCCTGCTTGAGTCACTGACTGCACGGCTTCATTTAAAAATAAATAAATAATAATAATAATTAAATTAATAAATGGCCGGAAACACGCTATCGGTAGGTACAGCTCACGTTGGACTGTTCAGGGCGGTGAAAACTGCGCCCAGCATCTTCCCATTGTTTTGTAACGTCGTGGAATAACTGCGCATGAACCGCTTATAACGAGAGTCAACGGATAAGATCCATGCGTCCCAAAACAGGAAATATGTCACCAATCAGAAAACGTGTTTTGAAACAAAACAAACAATATAACTCATCCAATAATCAAAAAAGGCGTTCAATACAGGATCAACTGGACTTTATTTGTTGCAGAAAACGTTTCGACTTCTGTCCAGAAGTCTTTTTCATCCAATCATTCTCAGTCAGGTCATCTGGACAGTTTCTTTTTTATAGAAACATTTCACCCTCTATCTGGAGGGTTTCATCAGTCAGAGGACTTCCAGCAAACTGTTTCCCCCCACCAAGAAGTAAACACTTTAAATAGACCAACCAGTTCCCTTTCAGTCTGGTCTCTTGGTGCAACATGCTTGCTATGGGAATTGTGCCCCTGCGCGATTACCTGAAGGAATATACTCACGCCTTTACGGCAGGGGCGTCAATGCCGCGCCAGAGGCCCCGCACTCTGGGTACTAAAGCGGCTGACGTCCATCTATCTTTCTCTTTTTTGCCCCTCACCTCGCTAAACCTGAACTACCTCTTCGCGGGACTTCTCTGTTGCTTCATTGCTCAATTTGAGGTGAGCTTGCTCCCTAGACAGAGCGCACAGAGAATTATTCCTGCGTAATGCTGGACTAGTGAAAGCTAGTCTGGCACATTTTCTCTTAACCCCGAAGTATTTTCTTCTCCTCTCTCTACAGATTGCTTCGCTCAACGGCGCTAACTACGCCACAAGGAAAAGCTACCTTGCTAACTCCTAGCGAGCTAGCCAGCGAAAGCGACGCGACGGAGGAGACATTTCAAGGAAAAATAAAAAGGATTCTGGAAGGACTCGCTCGCCTTATCTCGGACATGCCTCCAGAGAAAGGAAAGCAAAAGACAAGACTTCCAAGGAAAACCAACGGGACGGCGAGCCCAACTTCGCGCACCTGTCCCAACGGATTTGGTTTCTCCCTCGCGGCGACGGACACCCATGAGGCCTGTCCAGTCTACCTGGGAATGTTACATGCAAAAACAGCACTGGATATGCCCGACTTTTGCCTACACTGCAGCCTGATGCTGGATGTGGTGATGCGGCACCGGGTTGACCTTGTCGCCAAAGCCATGGGCGCTTCAGCAGAACCAGTGGATGCGGACACCATGGAGCCTCTCACTCCCACGCCGGAGCTCGAGAACATGGCTCTACACTACAGCACACGAGTCGAATGGGGTGACAGCCCTGACGTGCTGACTCCTATGGTGGACTTAACAGTTGAGTTCAACACCCGAGGCATGATGAACGAGGACGAGATCTCGATTTCAGCCTCTGGCGAATTTTCAGCAGAGGATGCAGACGTCGAACTG
The DNA here is from genome assembly GCA_038048925.1 of Garcialebias charrua. Classification (NCBI taxonomy): domain Eukaryota; kingdom Metazoa; phylum Chordata; class Actinopteri; order Cyprinodontiformes; family Rivulidae; genus Garcialebias; species Garcialebias charrua. The sequence continues at coordinate 24,526 of JBBPBX010024840.1, read as the reverse complement.
GAGGGTCAGGGAGAAGATCTCTCCCAGACCCCGGTACCTGTGCTCCCAGAAACCGACTTTTCCATCCCTGCTCTGTTCGACCTGTGCCACAGAGCAACGGACACATTGCACATCCCATGGCCCGAGCCTCCGCCTCGCCAACAGGTCACGAGGCTGGTAGGAAACTATTTTTACTCGAAGCAGCAGGCCGCCACGAGGCAAAGGATGCCCGTGTTCCCGGACTTCCTCACAGAACTAACTCGCACCTGGGCTCAGCCAAGAGCCCCATGCTCCTTCCCCTCTCACAGTTCCTCGACGTCGATGGGATGGATGAGGTGGGAATAGCTAACGTGCCTCAGATTGAGGACACACTAGCATCTCACCTGGCTCCTAAGTCATCCGGGACAAAACCAACTCTCCCTAGCAAGGCTTGTCGAGCTTCAGCGTCTCTACTTGAGAAGTGCTAAAGAGCTCAGGGACTCACGGCGCGCGCCATGAACGTGTCCGCGTTGATGCAGGCTTACCTAGCGGAAAAGCTGCATTGGCTGTAGGTAACGACGGACAAGCAGAATGCCGCCGCCTTGCTGGATGAAGCCCGTAGGGCAACAGACTTTGTACTCCGCATGATGGGGACAGCCGCTGTTTCTCAAGGCAGAGGCATGGCGGAAGTGGTCATCGCGATTCGCCACCTGTGGATGACTTTAACGGATCTCCCTGAGGGACAAAAGGTGCCTTTTCTCCACCACTCGATAGAGCCGACGGGATTATTTGGTAAAGCTTTGGAGCGAATTCAGACCAAGCTGGACCAAAGGCGCAGAAAGGCCGAAGCTCTCCGGGTGGGCATTCCCCGGAGAAGCTTCGCCCCCCCAAGGGAGTCTGCAGGAGGCAGACCTGCGCAGCCTCGACACCGTTCGGCAATGCGTGCCCCACCGCAGAAGCGGCCAGCATACGAAGAGGAGCCCCAGCAGAGACCCCAGCTGGGCCAACCTCGCACCGAGCACGCATGGAGCAAAAACAGGTTTGTTCCCCGCCATGCGGTCAGACACGGGGCCTCCTCGGTGAACCGTGACACCAGACAGAAACGTGCCTGATGAACCAGGTCCACGTTCCCACATTACACGATCACCCGCCCATGCGGTACTGGGAATGATCCCTTCATGTCCAGACTTTATTTGTAACATGGTACAAAAAGCTGGTAAATCTATCGCATGCACACATCATGCTCTCCCTGTTGCAAATGACATAGAATCATGTACGTCACTGCATATAAGCACAAATAAAGCTCATAAAACAGCCCCTCTCTGTTTTATTGACTCTCAAAAAAAAAAAACACAAATAACTTCAGCAGAACAGGTCCCTCTGGCTTGCCATCATAAAGGGAGGGGACCATTTCCCCCCCTCCCTCATGGCCCACAGGGTGTTAGCCTAATCAATAAACCCTAACAGGGTACCTCTGATTCGTCTGCAGTAAACAGACACAGAGGCGTCTGCAAGCAGCCCCCACATCCCTCACGGAGACAGGTGAGGGGGATCACATGCTCAAGCCCCTGCTCCATTGTGAATAACGGGACAGCCAATACACTAACCAGGCAAACACGTGACATGTCCGCACCTCAGGGAGGCATGCCGACAGAATCTAATGACGGGGAGGGGGCACGTCAGATGCCCACAGGTAGCCACAAGCTTCACACCTTCACAGCAGCAATTGTGTTCAAGCTGATGTGCATGTAAATAAATCAGAGTTGAATCAGATCTCTCTTCCTGTTTTTCGAAGGGGACTGGGCTCTCTATCACCAAATAATCTAAAGTCTGCCAAACTAAAAGAAGCATCTCCACGTTCTCACATTGCAGCTACCCCTTTATTACTAATGAGGGACACGCAATGTCCAAGCAGTGACCAGACAGCACGTGACCTTCCTCTCTATGCTGATCCAGCTCTGCTCTCAATCATTCATTCATTCAACCTTTATTTAGTCAGGTAAATCTCATTGAGCCTCGAGGGCTCATTTACAAAAGTGACCTGCTACAAACTAAAGAATGATGAACAGCAATGGTAGAATTTCCTTAAACAACAAACAACAGAAAAAAAGAAAGAAAAAAAAAACGTAGGAGAGAAATAGAAAGTGAAATGCAAAGTATCAAAACTAGCAAAACACCACAAGGTAGATGTACAAAATCAAAAACAGGAACATATCTGCAATGGTTTTTGCCAGGTTTCCAAAAGATTTTTAAAACCATTTAGGGAGGTCAGGGCCGAGAGCTTCAAATCTTTTTGTAAGATATTCCAGGAAGCAGGAGCAGAGTAGGAGAAGGCCCTTTTTCCAAGTTCAGTCCTCACTGACGGAACACTTTTAACTCCNACTGATGTGATGCTGTTGGGTCAGACTCTCGCTGATGTGATGCTTTTGGGTCAGACTCACACTGATGTGATGCTATTGGGTCAGATTCACACTGATGTGATGCTGTTGAGTCAGACTCTTACTGATGTGATGCTGTTGGGTCAGACTCACACTGATGTGATGCTGTTGAGTCAGACTATTACTGATGAGATGTTGTTGGGTCAGACTCTCGCTGATGTGATGCTGTTGGGTCAGAATCTCACTGATGTGATGCTGTTGGGTCAGTCTCTTATTGATGTGATGCTGTTAAGTCAGACCATTACTGATGTGATGCTGTTGGGTCAGACTCTCACTGATGCGATACTGTTGGGTCAGACTTTTATTGATGTGATGCTGTTAAGTCAGACCATTACTGATGTGATGCTGTTGGGTCAGACTCTCAATGATGTGATGTTGTTCGGTCAGACTCTTATTGATGTGATGCTGTTGGGTCAGACTCTCACTGATGTGATGCTGTTGGGTCAGTCTCACACTGATGTGATGGTGTTGAGTCAGACTCTTACTGATGTGATGCTGTTGAGTCAGACTATTACTGATGTGATACAGTTGGGTCAGACTCTCACTGATGTGATGCTGTTGAGTCAGACTCTTACTGATGTGATGCTGTTGGGTCAGACTCACTGATTTGATGCTGTTGAGTCAGACTCTTACTGATGTACCTCCTATGATTCTATCTTTGATCTTAGTTGATACTGTTATTGATTTTACTTGTTTTATCACTTGTTTTATTGAAGTTTAATTTTGTTGCACTTTGTAGCACTTTGAGATTTTCATTAATGAAAAGTGCGTTATTAATTAAATTCATTATTATTATTATTATGTGATGCTGTTGGGTCAGACTCTCGCTTATGTGATGCTGTTGGGTCAGACTCGCTGATGTGATGCTGTTGGGCCAGACTCTTACTGATGTGATGCTGTTGGGTCAGACTCTTACTGATGTGATGCTGTTGGGTCAGACTTTTAGTGATGCGATGCTGTTGCGTCGGTCACATCACTGATGTGATGCTGTTGGTTCGGACTCTCACAGATGTCACTTATGTCTGACAGCTAATGGTGGTTCCCTTTCAGTCTGGTGTCTCAGTGCAACATACTTGCTATGGGAATTGCGCCCCACGCAATTACCTGAAGGAATATACTCACGCCTTTACGGCTAGGGATGTCACCACTGCGCCAGAGGCCCCGCCCTCTGGGTACTTAAGCGGCTTGCACCCCTCCATCTTTCTCTCTTTTGCCCTTCACCTTGCTTAAACCTGAACTACCTCTTCATGGGACTTCTCTGTTGCTTCATCGCTCAACCAGAGGTGAGCTTGCTCCCTACAAAGAGCACACAGAGAATTATTCCTGCGTACTATTGTATTAGCGAAAGCTAGTTCGGCACATTTCTCTTAACCCCGAAGTATTTTCTTCTCTCTCTACAGGTTGCTTCGCTCGATGGCGCTAACTACGCCACAAGAAAAAAGCTACCTTGCTAACTCCTAGCGAGCTAGCCAGTGAAAGCGACGCGACGAGGAGACATTTCAAGAAAAAAATAAAAAAGATTCTGGAAGGACTCGCTTGCCTCATCTCGGACATGCCTCCGGAGAAAGGAAAACGAAAGGCGAGACTTCCAAGGAAAACCAACGGGACGGCAAGCCTAACTTTGCACCCCTGTCCCAACAGATGTGGCTTTTCCCTCGCAGCAACGGACACCCACGAGGCCTGTCCAGGGTGCCTGGGTATGTTTCATGCAAAAACAGCACTGGATGCGCCCGACTTTTGCCCACACTGCAACCTCATGATGGATACGTTGTTGCGGCATCGGGTTGACCTCGTCGCCAAGGCCATGTGCTCTTCAGCGACACCAGCGGACGCGGACACCACGGAGCCCCTCACTCCCACGCCGGAGTTAGAGAACATGGCTCTACATGACAGCACACATGTCGAATGGGGCAACAGCCCTGATGTGCTGGCTCCCATGGTGGACCTAACAGTCGAATTCGACACCCGGGGCATGATGAATGAGGACGAGATTTCGATTTCAGCCTCGAGCGAATTTTCAGCGGAGGAGGCGGACGTGGAACTGGAGGATCAGGGTGGAGCCAAGATGGTGTAGTGGCTAAGGCTTTTGACTTGGGACCCGAAGGACGCGGGTTCGCGCCCCGGCCACTACACACCTTGGGGTGTCTATGAGTGCACATCTAATTCTCCAGCTCCCCGAGCGCTGACTACGGCTGCTCGCTGCACCACCTGGTGGTGGTTGGGTTAAAGGCAGAAGACCAATTTCGTCTGTCAAGTATGGGAAACATACACAGATGACAAATGTGACAAATTATTATTATTATTATTAAGATCTCTCCCAGACCCCGGTACCTGTGCTCCCAGAAACTGACTTTTCCATCCCTGCTCTGTTCGACTTGTGCCACAGAGCAATGGACGCGTTGCACATCCAATGGCCTGAACCTCCGCCTCGCCAACAGGTCACGAGGCTGGCAGGAAACTATTTTTACTCGAAGCAGCAGGCCGCCACGAGGCAAATGATGCCCGTGTTCCCGGACTTCCTCACAGAACTAACGCGCACCTGGACTCAACCACGAGCCCCTATGCTTCTCCCCCTCTCACAGTTCCTCGACGTGGATGGGATGGATGAAGTGGGAATAGCTAACGTGCCTCAGATTGAGGACACACTAGCGTCTCACCTGGCTCCTAAATCATCAGGAACAAAACCAACTCTTCCCAGCAAGGCTTGTCGAGCCTCATCGTCTCTACTCGAGAAATGCTAAAGGGCTCAGGGACTTGCGGCACGCGCCATGAACACGTCCGCCTTAATGCGCGTTAACCTGGCTGAAAAACTGCAACAGCTCCAAACAACAACGGACAAGCAGGCGGCTGCCTAATTGCTGGATGAAGCCCGCAGAGCAACAGACTTTGTGCTCCGTATGATGGGGACAGCTGCTGTTGCACAGGGCAGGGAAATGGCAGAAGTGGTCATCGTGATCCGCCACCTCTGGATGACTCTGACGGATCTCCCGGAGGGACAGAAGGTGCCTTTTCTCCACCACTCGATAGAGCCGTCGGGATTGTTTGGTAAAGCTTTGAAGCGAATTCAGACCAAGCTGGACCAAAGACGCAGACAGGCGGAAGCTCTCCGGGTGGGCATTCCCCGGAGAAGCTTCGCCCCCCAAGGGAGTCTGCTGGTAGCAGACCTGCGCAGTCTCGGCACCACTCAGCAACCCGTGCCCCACCGCAGAAGCGGCCAGCATACGAGGAAGAGCCCAGGCAAAGACCCCCGCAGGCCCCACCTCGTACCGAGCACGCATGGAGCAAAAACAGGTTTGTCCCCCGCCAGGCGACCAAGCACAGGGCCTCCTCGGCGAATCGTGACAACAGACAGAAACGTGCCTGATGAACCAGGTCCACGTTTCCACATTACAGGGTCACCTGCCCACGTGGTAACGGGAATGATCCCTTCATGTCCAGACTTTGCTTGTAACACAGTACAATCAGCTGGTTTATTTACAGCATGCACAAATCATGCTTTCTCTGCTGTGAGTGACATAAAATCATGCACGTCATTGCACATAAGCACGAATAAAGTTCATGAAACAGCTCCTCTCTGTTTTATTGGCAAAAAAACAACAACAACAACAACACAAAACAGGTCTTTCTGACCTACAAGCCGTCATAAAGAGAGAGGGCCTTTTCCCCCCTCTCTCTTACGGCCCACGGGGTATTAGCATAATTGATAAACCCTAGCAGAGTGCCTCTACAATGAGCAGACACAGAGGCGTCTGCGAACCCGTCCCACACCTCTCAGGAAGACAGGTGGGGAGGTTCACGTGCTCAAGCCCTAGTTCCATTGTGAACAATGGGAGAGCCAATACACTAACCAGACAAACACGTGACATGTCCGCACCTCAGAGAGGCAAGCTGACAGAGTCTGACAACGGGGGGCCTACATCAGACGCCCTCAGGCAGCCACAAATTTCACACCTCCACAACAATGACTGTGTTCAGCCTGTTGTGGATGAAAACAAGTCAGAGCCGAATCAGATCTCTCTTCCTGTTTTCCAAGAGGGACTAAGCTCTTTATCATCAAATAATCTGAAGTCTGCCAAACCAAAAGGAACATCCCCATGCTCTCACGGTGTAGCTGCTCCTTTGTTATTAACAAGGGACATGCAATGCCCGAGCAGTACTCAGACAGCACGTCTCCTCCCGTTTTGTGCTGATCCAAAACTGCTTTCAAAAATAATTCCCCCAGAGGGTGATACACGGACCTCGGTCGATTTACCTGGTACCAACGCTCCAGTAAAGCCAAGGACCAGTAAACTGGACCATCCCAGGAAACGGATTGGAGTTAGGAGATCTGCTCGTTTACATAACTCGCAGCCTCACAACAAGACTCCAAACTTGGAGGAGGAAAATATATTTTCCGCTCCAAACCTGTCTAATAAAGTTGACAGGTTACATCGGCCCTCAATTAACCCTGAGCAGGGTAACTTGGGAGCACATCAGCAAGGAGGCCTTCCCAATCTGGTTGACCCCCAGGGGTTAACAGCCTCTGTGTCACCAGAAGGGGCAATACAACCACTTAGGCCAGGAACTGCCAAAAGCCTCAGCTTGTTGGCTGAAAAGAACAGGTTGATGGCGTCAGGCTTGCCAGAAAATGTGGTATTGACCATACAAAATGCCGGTGCTGGTTCAACACAATCTTTATACGCACAAAAGTGGCGCATTTTTGAAGCCTGGTGCTCAGAAAGAAATATTATTTCTTATGCATGCGACTTGGTTCAACTCCTGACTTTCCTTCAGGACTTACTGGAAAAAGGTTGTTCTTATTCAATGATTAAAGTTTTCCTATCAGAGATAGGAAAACGATATTAGCGTCACGAAGGCTGGGGACACAAGACACCCGGAGCACATCCAATCATAATAAGATTTATGAGGGGTGTCCTTCGGACTAAACCACCCAACAGGACCCTGACCCCTGGTTGGGATCTTGGCCTGGTCCTGGGGGCTCTTTGTGGACCTCCATTCGAGACACTGAGCGAGGTTAAGATAGATTTACTATCTTATAAAACTGCTCTACTCCTGGCACTTTGCTCGGCGAAACGCGTGGGTGACCTCCATGCTTGTCTGTGCATCCAATGTGTACCAGATTCGCCCCTGACGGGTCAAAGGTCACACTAAGGCCTAATCCCGCATACACTCCCAAGGTCTTGACTCTGAACCATAGGAGTCTAGACTTTGATCTCTCCTCCTATCCACCTGCCCCTGTCCTCACTCAGGAACAGGAAAGGCTACAGGCTCTCTGCCCAGTGAGGGCTTTACGCAGCTACATGCAGAGAACAGTCGAATGGAGGAAAACAAACCAACTGTTCATCTGCTTTGCAGCACCTACTACCGGGAGAGCCCTATCAAAAACAACGCCTCTCACATTGGGTGACTGAGGCCATTAAAAGGGCCTACAGTAGCAAAGGTCAACAGGTACCCTCTGGAGTGCATGCTCACTCCACTAGGGGCTTGGCCACTTCCTGGTCATTATTTAAGGGTGTGCCATTCGCAGACATCTGTGATGCTGCGAATTGGAGCTCATTAAATACTTTTGCAAAGCATTACAGTTTGGATGTTACTGCAGGTGACGTCACTCAGGCTGTCCTTTCTAACACACAGTAGAAAGTAGCCTTGAGGTGCCTGTTGGTCAAAGGCAGACGTTCACTCTAGCATGCATTTTACTGAGCATTTCAAGGGCGTGAATGGATTACGTTCCCATAGCAAGTATGTTGCACTGAGAGACCAGACTGAAAGGGAACTGAAAGTTATGCACCATAACTCATGTTCCCTGAAGGAAGGGAACGAGGTGCAACATAGCTGGCCCTTTTCAATGCTGAAAGCTCGGTGAAGTGCAACTTTGGAGAAAGATGGAGGGGCGCAAGCCGCTTAAGTACCCAGAGGGCGGGGCCTCTGGCGCGGCGATGACGCCCCTAGCCGTAAAGGCGTGAGTATATTCCTTCAGGTAATCGTGCGGGGGCGCAATTCCCATAGCAAGTATGTTGCACCTCGTTCCCTTCCTTCAGGGAACATGAGTTATGGTGCATAACTTTCAGTTTTGCCGACTGTAAAAAATTCCAGATGATAGATTGAGTAGATTTTATCTGACACAAACTTACCATCAATTAAACAAGTTCTCTCTTTTTCAGTTCAATATTCAATAAATCTGTGACTAGGTGGTGATATGTAAAGACATGAAATGTTAACTTATGTTGGTACAGCAGGACTGAACCATTTATTTAACAGAATCATAACTTACATCACAACATATGTACATGATTGGTGATCAGGTTTCCTATAATTTACTTCAGCATAGATGAAACACGCATCCGTAATTTCATAGGAACAACAGAACACAAGTTATGGGTGTTATTAACTTATATCTCTGCTGGCACAATAAACTTAAAGTTTAGTTACTTAAATTAAGAAAGTTT
>JBBPBX010024839.1:16749-28093 GCA_038048925.1 Garcialebias charrua | reverse complement strand
TATATATATATATATATATATATATATTTATAATAATCTACTGCAAAGTCATGGATATTATGTGTCTTTTATGCATATGTGTTTTGTTGCTGTGTTCTGTCATGTACTACGCAGGATTGCAGACGGTGGTTGGGTGTGTTTGCCTTGTGCTCTTTTTGTGGATATTTGTTTTGTGGTCTTACCTTCTGTCTTTTCCTTTCTTTCTATTAATTTTTTTAATCATATTGGTGTGAAGAGGATGGCTGTGAGGTGAGAAGGGAAGCCATCTATAAGGGGAAAAAAAAGATGGGTCCACACAACCTTTTACTGTTGTACATTGTTTAAATTATTCAGTTATCGTGGGTGCAAACCAAGAACAAAGCCCACGCTACAAAGTGTCACTTTCAGGATTGATGGACAAGCCAAATACCTTCTGGAAAACAATCTTACTGTCAGAGGAGACAAAGATAGAAATGTTTGGCCAAAAGCACAATAAATTTAACTGAAGGAGTCAGTGTGAGGCTGTACCAAGTGTCACTCATGCTGTGATCGTAGAACACTGGTTAAAATAGATAAAATATAAATATAAAATAAATGAAAAGGCCTAAATTAATGTGATGTTCATGATGCGTGTTATTAACTTGTGATGCCAACTGGAGGCACTAAAGATTTTTTTTGTGCCAAGTCTAAGTTCAACTGTGTGCTTGTGTGTGTGTGTGTGTGTCTTGTTTATATTGCTTTGTGAGGACCAAAGCCCAGTCCTCATAAGGTTCAAGTGCTGTTGGGGGGTTAGGGGTTAGATTTAGGACTAAAGTGTTAATGGTAAATGGTAAATGGAGCTTATTTATATAGCGCTTTCCAGCCCCCTGTGAGCCCCAAAGCGCTTTACAATACCAGACATCCACCCATTCATTCACACATTCATACACCGGTAGTGGTAGCCTGCCTTGCAAGGCGCCATCCAGACCTACCGGGAGCAACTTGGGGTTAAGTGTCTTTCCCAGGGACACAACGACACATGGTGGGCGGATGCGGGATTCGAACCTCCAACCTTCCGATCGGGGGTCGACTGCCATTACTTTGCCATTGTTAATTGAGGATTGGTTAGGTTATGGGTCAGGGTTAGGCTATGGAAATGAATGAAAAATGAATGGAAGTCAATGCAAAGTCCACATAAAGCTAGCAAGACAAACCTGTGTGTGTGTGTGTGNTGTCTGCTTGTCTGGTCTTTGTATTTGTGGGAATCTGTATTTTGTTCTGTTATTTTCTTTAGATCCTTGAGTTTCCTGCACTCCCCATTGTTTTCCTCCTTGTTGTCAGCTCCTGTCTCACCTGTCTCCAAGTTTAGTCACCCGGGTGTTCGTCACTCTGTCTCTTTAGTCTCTCTATAAATTCAGCATTCCCTCTTTGACCATGCATTGTGCTTCCCAGCCTCTCATGTTCTGTTCCTCTGTCGTTTGCTGCCCTGTCAATATTTGTTTTGTCCAACGTAACATTACCTGAGTTACAACCATAATATCCGACAATGTTGCAAAGCCAATAGCCAATATCACGTCTTGTTGGGTGAGTTGTACCACAGACATTTGGACGTCGTGTTAGCCTGTTAGCATGATTAGTTTTACGGCACAATGGATAGACAAAAACTTTGAACTCAAAAGGCTGTCCTTCATGCACAAGAGTGCAGAGGATCCCACACTGCAGCTAGCAACCTGGAACAAGCCTCCACAAGTGAGACAGCATCACAGGTGTCTAATGCTAATAAATAACATTTAACACTTTTCATTTAACATAAGTTAAAGTGTTATGCATATCATATGGCTGTTACTGAATATATGTCACCAGCTCTTACAGCTGTTGCACAATTTTTGTTGCAAATAAGCCTAAATAAGAGGGATATGTTCTGCCAAAAGAACGTATACAAAATATCGGTATCGGTTATCGGCTGAATAAGTTTAACATATTGGCATATCGGGTATCGGTCAAAAATCCAATATTGTGCATCTCTAATAAATTTGATTTCAAATTTCCATGTTAACAATGCAGTATCCACAGTATTCCTACGCCCCATGATGCTTTGCGCGAAATGTGCACACGACTTCCGGTTGACCGGAAATACCGTTTGTTTACATGCGAGTAATACAGTTGAAGACAGTCCAAACTTTGTTGTTTTAGTTCATTAAAAATGTGGGAACACCACTCGTTTTGTTAAAAGAGGAGGGACAAATAAAAAGAAATAACAGATGTTACCTGATCGCGCTGACATAATTTAAAAATACATAAATAGCGAACGCGTTTGCTCCGGCCTCTCGGCTAAGGTTTGTTAGCAGCTATCTCGGCTAAAAATACCGGTCGCGTCTGAGATCTATCGTTTTAAGACAGTAAATCTTCCAAAACTCTCATTAATAAACCCTCCCCGAATAAAAAGATGTTACCTGATCGCGCAGACATAATTTAAAACTACATAAATAGCGAACGCGTTTGCTCCGGCCTCTCGGCTAAGGTTTGTTAGCAGCTCGGCTAAAAATACCTCTGAGATCTATCGTTTTAAGACAGTAAATCATCCAAAACTCTCATTAATAAACCCTCCCTGAATAAAAAGAAATTACAGATGTTACCTGATCGCGCAGACACAGCCATAGAGAAGGATGCAGGAACACTCTTTCTTTGTTTTGGGTCCGTGTTGAAAACACTGTTGTTTTAGCCAAAGATTTAGCTTGGTCCGGTTGTTGGTGCAGCCGCGAACAGCACAGCAGGTACCTGAACCCCGGTAGGACATTTCAGTAAACGTTCCGTTTAAACAAAAGCTGTGTTTGCTCCGATAAAATGAATGAAAATAACTTTCAAAAACACCCGCGATCCATACTCCGCCTATGGAATACAGGCACTTCCGGTGTCGGACAGGAAGTACAATGCACATTCGTTTCTACAGTGACACCCCCAATAATACTGTGGATAAACATTCTAAATACATTTTGCTACTTTCTCCTTCAGGCCTCAGAGTTTACATGTGAGTTGTGTCCCTATGAGATGCGACCCGACACCAACCGAACTGGCTGTGTTCCGATTCCCATCATCAAGCTGGAGTGGCACTCCCCCTGGGCCGTCATCCCCGTCTTCATCTCCATGCTGGGCATCATCGCCACCTCTTTCGTCATTGTGACTTTTGTTCGTTACAACGACACGCCCATTGTCCGAGCGTCTGGCCGGGAAATGAGCTACGTGCTTTTGACTGGAATCTTCCTGTGCTACGCCATAACGTTCCTGATGATCGCAACACCGGATGTGGGTGTGTGCTCACTAAGGAGGATTTTCTTGGGCTTGGGGATGTGTTTCAGCTATGCTGCACTGCTCACAAAAACAAACAGGATACATCGCATCTTTGAGCAAGGAAAGAAGTCCGTAACAGCGCCCAGGTAATAAAAACGTGTATGTTGCATCAAAACAAAATGAACTTCTAGCTTCTTATTAATAAGTTCATTACTCTTTATTTTTCTACATTACTGTATATGAATTATGAGCCCACATTCACGTCATGTTTTATTTAGTTATTGTGACTCTTGCAGGAAACATTTAGATGACTCAAATGTTAATGCAGGATTTAATCAAACTGAGACTTACTGTTCTCCACATCTGCCATTTGTCCTTCTATAAAATCCAGCTGAAGGATTTCTATATAATCTAAAAAAGTTAATTCTCATCCTCTGGACATTCAAAAAACAAAACTTTTTTGAATGTCCAGAGGACCAGAATGACCTTTTTTAGATTTTTCTACCTGGATTATTGAGCATGCATCAGGAGATTTTTAAATACAGGGAGTCCTCGAGTTACGTACGAGTTACGTTCCTACGCACTGTTCGTAACCCGATTTTGACGTAAGTCGGAACTCAGAACATGTGCGTTCGTAAGTCCGGATTTTTGTACGTAAGTCGAAACTCAGAACACGTGGCGTTCGTACGCTGCGCCGCATACCCGTTTAACGACATGAGAATCAACATGAGACTGAACAAGCGTACATACTGGTCCATAAACATGCACAGAACTTTATTTACAAATGGTTAGCTAACACATTAACCACATTACACCACACATTCATCTATAAACACAGCACGTACTAGCGTTCGTAGCGCGTTCGTAAGTCCAGGTTGTCGTAAGTCGAGGGCGACGTAACTCGAGGACTCCCTGTAAGCTCTTTTTTTTTTAATCGTTGCATTATTCTGCAGTAGAAATAATCAAATTTTCTTTTTTCTGTTCTGCTGTAAAATTTCACCACAGCTGAGCCTGACTACTGGATACTTTTATCTCTTGCTTCAGAATTGTCATCTTTCCCCTGAACGTCACTTTAACATTGTGGTTTTCTGAGCGTGTTTGTCTGATTGTGTAGGAGTCATATATTTTATTTAATTGAAGTTTGCATGAAAAGCAAACTTAGTATGTTCTCACTTTTTACTTGTTTAAAATATTTTCTACATGCCTAATGAACATTTAGCTGCTATTAATGCTGCATTGCTCTCATATCTGTGTCTCTGCAGGTTCATCTCTCCAGCCTCCCAGCTTGTCATCACCTTCTCCCTGATCTCCGTTCAGCTCCTCGGCGTCTTTGTCTGGTTCACAGTGGACCCTCCCCACACTGTAGTGGACTATGGTGAGCAGCGGACCCAGGACCCCGTTGCAGCTCGGGGAGTCCTCAAGTGTGACATCTCGGACCTGTCTCTCATCTGTTCCCTGGGTTATTCCATCTTGCTCATGGTGACGTGCACGGTTTATGCCATCAAGACGCGAGGTGTGCCTGAAACGTTCAACGAAGCCAAGCCCATCGGATTTACCATGTACACCACCTGCATCATCTGGCTGGCGTTCATACCGATCTTTTTTGGCACGTCGCAGTCTGCAGAAAGAGTGAGTAGCGCTGTTTTATTTAATACAGTCCTCATTATTAAACAGGATTTTGCTATTATTTGAATGTACTGTATAGTCACACACATGCATGAGATTGTGGAGCGATTATTTTGCTGCAGAACATTGCACAGTGATGAGTTGAAACAAAGCATGTGGTTATAATGTTATGGCTGTTTAAATTGTGTTTGACCACATTGATATGGATTAGTTCATACATCAGGATTTTAACAATATATGTTAGGGTAAAATCTTAATCTTAAGTTTTCAGCTTGGATTTTAGTTTTCGAATCAGACGTTGACATTTGGCAGCTGTAACAAAACGTGTTTTTGATCCCTCCTTTTCAATCCTTTACAACTACAAATCACATCTCTTTCTGTCGAGGCACACTATAAATGTGTTTTTCCAGTACTTTTACTATTAACAAAGAGTTCATCATCTCCTGACAATTCCAGGCTTCCAATGGGTTGTAGAGGAGATCTCTATTTCTGCTTGTAGTTAATTTTTGTATATAATGATTGGAATAAAATGTTACGATAAAGGTGCATTAATGCATTCATACATCCTAGGGTTATATAAGGATTGATGTGTATTTTTTACAATGCACCATTGGTACTCTATTATATTCTTTTAATGAATGATACAAACTAATGCAGCAACTCTAAACCTAAATTATGGTTTAATTATGGTTGAAGACAATACTTATATTTGGTTTATCAATCTCATCCTGCGTCTAGAAATCAGTTAAACTAGGTTATGTGGTGCATAAAAATTATTAATAGAAGCAAGAAGTTGTGTTATGATTCTCCTGTAAAATCTAATAAGATAGATATAGAAGTCTTTATTGCCCACTGCTGAAGGTAAAATGGCAATAAGGTTTTTGCTTGTGTCGGTGTGCATGTGTGTTCTAGTATGTAAAATAAATAGCAACACGTATCTCATATGCCAATGGATGAGTTTATATAAACTTAAAAAAAAAAAAATCATTGGATGCACATCTTCAACTGTTGATCCATTACAGGTTGGCTGCCCAAGTGACTTTAGCAAACACTGATATGGTCATAAGTCAGTGGAATTTGCATATTGAGCTAAACCTTAGTGTGGTAGTAGATGAGAGTCATTCCCAACACATAGATGGTAAATGGTAAATGGACTGTAGCACCTTTCTATCTTAACAAGATACTCAAAGCCCTTTACACTACAATCTGTGCCCTCATTTACCCATTCATACAGCACTCTGCTATATCTATACAAAGACTAATCATGCCTTATCACATATGGGACACACATCAGAGGCAATGAGGGGTTCAGTGTCTTGCCAAGGGACACTTGGGCATGTAACTGCTGATGGAATCAAACCCCCAACTCTTGCATTGGAGGACAACTGCTCTAACCACTCAGCCACGGCTGCCCAAGTGCCCATAGAACAAGTGCTAACTGATTACAGAATATATTTTTAAAACTTTGACAATAACTGTTCATCTGTGCCCGTTAACAAATGTCTCATGACCCAGTAGACCAATTGTAAGTGTACAATTGATTACTATTAGTCAGCTAAATTCAAGATGGCTGACACAGTAGGGGGGTGAAGATGGGGTAGAGGTAGGGCAGCCGACCCGGGCACCGAAAGCCCCAGGTTTAATTCCCAGCCATTCCCAAATGTAGTGGTGTCTCTGAACAAGACACCTAATCCCTAATTGCTCCCCGGGCCCTTACATAGCTGCCCACTGCTCCACCTGGGTGTATCCCAGGTGCATTCTTTCATTCATTCATTCAACCTTTATTTATACAGGCTAGCCTCGTTGAGTCACGGGGACTCATTTACAAGAGGGACCTGTCTCACTCACACCAAACAACCATCCACTCTCACACTCACACCTAGGGTCAATTTAGAGTCACCAATCAGCCTAACAAGCATGTTTTTTGGTCTGTGGGAGGAAACCGGAGTACCCGGAGGAATGGTGCAATGGGTTAAATGTAGAGAATCCATTTCGCCTTTGTATTGGGAACATACTGATCTTGGGAAATACGAAAAGGCTATAACTCATCCAACTTTATAGATACTGAGCTAAAATTTGATGTAGTATTAACCGAGCATCATCCTTATCATCAAGTTCACCAGAGAGGATGCTAACGATAACAAGTTGCCTTTTTTGGACTGTTTGGTGCATATGGAGGGAGAGGACAGTCTCAACATTGAAGTTTACAGAAAACCAACCCACACAGACCAGTATCTTCTGTTTGACTCTCACCATCCACTGGAGCACAAACTTTCTGTCATCAGAACCTTAGAGCATCGGGCAGAACACATCCCCACAAGGACAGAAGGAAAGAAAAAGGAACAGAAACACATCAACAAATTGTTGCAAACATGTGGATATCCCAACTGGGCTTTTGTCAAGTCAGCAAGGAAATCTGCTAAACAAAAGAATGAACAGAAAAAAGCCAACAGACGAAAAAACATTGTCATTCCTTATGTTGCTGGAGTCTCAGAGAATTTCAGAAGGATTTTCAACAAACACAACATCCCAGTACACTTTCAAACCCAGCAGGACTCTCAGACAGAGGCTGGTCCACCCTAAGGACAAAACACCCACACACAAACAGAGTGGGGTTGTGTACGCAGTCCAGTGCAGCGAGGACTGCCCAGACCGTTACATTGGAGAAACGAAGCAGCCCATCCACAGAAGAATGTCCCAACACAGGAGAGCAACCTCCTCTGGACAAAACTCAGCTGTTCACCTCCACCTCACGGACAAGGGTCACTCTTTTGATGACCAAAATGTGCAAATCTTGGACAGAGAGCACAGATGGTTTGAGAGGGGTGTGAAGGAAGCTGTTTATGTTAAGAGAGAAAAACCTTCTCTTAACAGAGGAGGAGGTCTGAGATTTCAACTTTCCAAGACTTATAACTCAGTTTTGGGGCTGATTCCCAAGCGTTTTACACCGGATGGGAACAGAGGTGTCTTGTCTGTGAATTAGACTAGCAAAGTTTTTTTTTTTGAGAAACCTCTGTTGTTGGGCTGTGAGGTGTTTTTGTCAATTTACATACAGTTGTGTGTCTTCTGTCAGAGACTTCAAGGGAACCCCTACTGTTAAGGTGTGATCTGTCAATTTACATGTATGTGTTACCTCCGCTTGCAACCAACATATGTTGGTACGTGACTCCTGTTATAAATCCACACGCACACAGTCTGGTTCTGTCAGATTTCAACTTTCTAAAACTTATGGTGCGGCCCTGCAGCTGTTTCCCAGACACCTGATGAGAACAGAGGAGCCTCACTTGTGAATTAGACTAACAAAGACTTTGACAGGTCCCTGTTATCAATGTGTGAAGTGTGGTTTTTGTCAATTTACATACAGTAGGATGTGTGTGTGTTTTCTGTAAGCTCTGCTTTCACACACTGAACTTTGAATGGGTCACAGGCACGTGTTATCCCAAGTATGTGTGTGTGTTAGCTTCCAATTTACCTAGTTTGGTGTGTATCAGTGGCCCAGCTTGCTTATAACTTCTTTCTCCCTCTCACAGTCTCCATTGAATTGAGAAAGCTCATCGGATGATGAGCGAAATGTCTTCTGTTACAAATAAAGTCCAGTTGATCTTGTATTGAACGCCTTTTTTGACTTAACTTAAAACTTTAACATTACCTGTTCAACACTGTCTGTTAGCAAAATACCTCATAAACTACTGAATGGACATTGGATGTACATCTACAACTGATTACCTCTTAGAGTCAACGTAACTAATCATATTAGCTAACACAAAAATGCCAATACAATACCTCATTCGGTTTTACAGATACTGTACAGTATTGAAATAAGTATGGAATGGTAATAGATGACGTCTTCCTCAGCACGTTCTCACATTACTGACAATCACTCATGAGATTGTGAGGAACGTTATTTATAAGGTTTGTCCATAGCTCCGCCTTCCCATAAAATGTTTTTAGAGTTCTGGCATGAAAAGACACAGCTGATACGCATTCCTTCAAACAATGCTAGAGCGTTAGTAGTGATGCTTTTTAAAAATATAATAGCAATAAAGAGTTGAGTTATTTTCCCCTGGCCTAATGTTTTCCTTTGGGATGCAGGCAGAATGAGGCCCTAAAATAAGCCTTCACAAGATGTTTATATTAAATTCTAATGAACTTAAAGTAACAGCAAAGGAAAAAAAAGTGATATATTCAGCAATCTCACGCACTCCCTGCATGCATTAGATTCCTGTAATATCTCACACGTTCAGGCCTCAAGTCTCGAAACTCAACAAGAAGGTGTCCTTTCATTTGAACGCTTTGGTAACATGGTTTTAAATGCACACAAATGTCAATAAAGCTAATCTGATTCATAACACCACACAGAGCGCGCTACTGTGTGCCACCAAATTTAATGCTGCAGTGAGTTATTGATTTCATTTCTTGATGGTGTGACTGTTCTGGTTTTAACAATGAAAACACTTCTCATACTTATGAGATTCATGGCAGAATATTGATTGCCCGTGTCATTTTTTGTATTTCTCAATGCTGAACACGTCTGCTTTTATAAAGTCAATGCAGATGGAGTAAACCAATACACAAGCAGGCATGGGTGTGTGTTTTAGAGGTCTCGTGTCCTCTTGTCATCACTTATACATAGAGTTAAATTTAGAAATCTCAAGGTGTTTAGGAAGCATTCGTTGCTACATCCAGAAGTGTTCTTGTTCCATAAAATGCAGGTCTTGTGATCTTGCATGGTCAATAAATACATGGATTGTGTCTTTTAGAAGACTCTCAGTTACTGTTGCACTAATTTTTAGCTTAGTTCAGAGTCAGAGATTCTTTATTGTCATTCGCACCACATGTGGTACATGCGATGGAATGAGATTATGTACACACGGTCCCAGTCACATCCAACAATAAAATGTAATAGAAGAACAGTAATAACATCTAAGATGTGAACTACAAAAAGCATCAACTAAAAATTCATTCATTCAACCTTTATTTAGTCAGGTAAATCTTTTGAACCTCATGGGCTCATTTACGAAAGCGACCTGCTAAAACTAAAGAACAATGAACAGCAGTGATAGAATTTCATTAAACAATAAACAAACAAACAATAAACAATAGAAAACAAAAAGAGAGAAAAAAACAAAAAAAAAATGTTCTTTTTTTTCTTTTCTTTTTTTAACAAAGTATCAAAAAACTAGCAAAACATTATAAGGTAGACGTATAAAATCAAAGACAGGAACAAATGTACAAATGTATGTAAAATACACTAAGCACAAGTAGCACATAAACATCACATCGAACAGCAGCACGAACATGAGTCTGTATGAGCAGATTGGCACAAATGAACACAGCAACATGAAACCGATCAGCGGCAACATGAAACCGATCAGCGGCAACATGAAACCGATCAGCAGCAACATGAAACAGATCAGCAGCAACATGAAACAGATCAGCAGCAACATGAAACCGATCAGCAGCAACATGATGTGATTTTTTCCACAGTGATTATTCTAGTTAGATATGCATGAGTCTAACAGCCTCAAGGTAGAAGCTGTTCCTCAGTCTAGTGGTTCTACACTTAATGCTCCTCAACCTCCTTCCTGAGGGAAGTGTGGCAAAAAGTGTGTGTGCTGGGTGAGTGGGGTCCTTCATGATGCAGGTGGCCCTCTTCCTGCATCTGGAGGTGTAGATGTCTGTGATGGTGGGGAGACTGACTCCAACAGACTTCTGTGCAGCCTTCACCACTCTCTGCAAAGCTTTTCTTTCTGCAGCTGTGCAGCCTCCATGCCACACGTTGATGCTGGAGCACAGGATGCTCTCCACTGCACACCTGTAGAAGGAGGTGAGGACTGAGCTGCTCAGACCAGCTCGTCTCAGCCGTCTGAGGAAGTAGAGTCTCTGATGACCTTTCTTGATCAGGCTGGTGGTGTTGTTGCTCCAGCTGAGGTTATCATTCATGTGTACACCCAAGTACTTGTAGCTGGAGACCACTTCCATCGCAGATCCTCCTATGTTTAGGGAGGTGTGGGTGTGTTTGTTCCTTCTGAATTCCACAATCATCTCCTTTGTCTTTTTCACATTGATGTGAAGGTTATTGTCCTTGCACCAGCTCTCTATGTGTTCCTCCGCCTGCCTGTAGCTGGACTCATCATTGTTCGTGGTGCATCCCACCACCGCTGTATCATCTGCAAACTTTACAATATGACAGCCTGGATGGGTAGCTGCACAATCATACGTAAGCAGAGTGAACAGGAGAGGGCTCAACACACATCCTTGAGGAGAGCAAGTGCCGAGGGTTATGATGGAGGAGGAGAAGTTGTGGATCCTCACTGACTGTGGTCTGTTTGTTAAGAAGTCTAGTACCCAGTTACAAATGGAGGGGCTTAGTCCTAGTGTGAATAGTTTGTCCATCAGGATTTGGGGGATCATGGTGTTGAAGGCAAATGTGAAGTCCACAAAGAGCATATGGACGTAGGAGTCCTTCTGA
>JBBPBX010024839.1:0-14855 GCA_038048925.1 Garcialebias charrua | reverse complement strand
CACATCAAAGTGATCCTGTCTAATCACACAGGAAAGAAATCCTACTTTCTCTTGCTGCTGCGTAGTATTATCTTGCTCATTCTGCAGTATGTCTTTTTTCACAAAATACTCATTGCTTTTTTGGGGTGCTGGTGGTACAAATTTCAGTGATTTAGTTTGTCCCCTTCAGTAAATGACTGTTTTCATATCATCAGATCCACAAAGTCTGACAGGTTGAAGATGATAATAGGGTCGTTTGTTTGCGTTCAACACATGGAAGCTTCATCTAGTTAATTGTTTCAAACAGGTCATCTCCTCACTGCTGGCAGCTTGTTTTTAACCTTTAAGCCACAGAGTGTGAATGATAAAGCGAGCATCTGATTTTTAATGCGGTTTTATTGATGTCCATGCCTCGTGGCTTCTGTAGGGTGTGTTCATGTGTGAAGTCATGTGCATTTTTAAGACCTTACATCGGGTATGCGCAATATTTGCTACATCTCAGTGAATATACAGAACCGCATCTATGCCATGTTTGCTTTGCTAATTAGCATGTTCATCAGCTACTTCATGCGTTTCTGTATTAAAGTGTGTTGGAGTTGCACGTTAGGTTTAATTGGGATATCCACCAGTGCACATTTGCACATTTTCATGTGTTATTTCTAATTGGAATATCCTCTGGAGTGTGTGTGGCAGCTGGCTGGCTAACAGAGAGAGGAGTGAGAGGAGTAAACAGGTAATGATGTGACTTGCTGATGGGGCTTTAATGAGGAGAGCTTCACAGAGTGCATAGTTTTGTTTTTTCATTTGTGGGTATGACTACAGAAGAATTAGCCAGAGCAAAAGTCACGCACTGATTAACTTTGAATTCAAATTATTATCAATAAAATGCCTTTCCAAATGTATGTGCAGTTCATACATGCAGCGAAAGTTCTACAATGCAGCTGCACTTTTATCTATGCCCTCTCCAAAATGCCTGAAAACTTTCACCTACTCAAGGGACTTCTGGCTCATTGGTTTGCTTTCTCTGCAATCAATGACAAAAAGTATTTTATACATCCAGCCATCAGTTCATGTTGATGGTAACAAGTGCTTCTTTGTGTCTGTTGTGTTTTTGGACAACCTTTTTACTATAGTGTTAACTCCACATATTCTGGAATGGATTTATATATATTTTTTAAAACATGCTAAACTCAATAGATTAAGACAGAGAGAACTCAGTTACAGTGGTGGACAACGCTAATTAAAAAATTTGTTCCACAATTTCTAAAACGCTTATTAATTTTTTTAGGTCCACAATTTCAAAAGCACAAATGTCTTATGAAAATTAGGGGAAGCTAATCTAATCCGCTATTTATATATTTATATATTATATATATATATTTATATACAGCCGGCAGCTTTATGCAATATTTGCACTACACTGCCAACTGAAAAGTAACAAAAATGATCCTAAAAGGATGAAATTACAAAAATCAAAGGATTTATTTAATACTTTACGTACATATATTCTATTCGGCCACGAAATTAACAAAAAATAGAATGATCTCTTAATCCCTAAAACCACTTTTAAATCTCAAATACACGGGTGTGTCGCCACCGCATTTATACATAAAAGTAACCCAAATACATAAAAATAACGACTCGCCGTCGAATGGTCGACACAAAACACACAATAAAATCATCCGGCCACGTTAATTTGGCTTGAAACAGCAGGGTTCTCTACGGATTTATCCATTAGTAACCCAGCAACCAACCAGCTAGCCACAGAGTTAGCGTCTATAGGTAGTCAACAGATTTAATGAAAAGTAACTAAAATACATAAAAATAACGACTCACCGTCGAATGGTCGACACAAAACACACAATAAAATCCTCCGGCCACGTTAATTTGGCTTGAAACAGCAGGGTTCTCTGCGGATTTATCCATTAGTAACCCAGCAACCAACCAGCTAGCCACAGAATTGGCCCCTGAGTTCACCTCTAACCCGGAAGATGTCAAGATGGAATAGTCCATTTTTAGTAGGGGGATAAAGAAATCGACCGTTTTTTTTATTGCGTATTTAATGATCGTTTTCATCGTAACTATAATTATTTTTATGTTAAATGTACATTAACAAGCAGGATCAATGTTAGGGATTTAGGTGACTGGCCGGGGCGCGGCGGGGCCGGGGCCCCATGCTGATGGGATCCCCAGGCAACGGCATCATTTACCTACATGGTAGATCCGAGTCTGTTCTCCGCTCTGCCCCCCCTCCCCCCTCCAACCCTTCCTCCTCTCTGCTCTTACGGTGGGGAAAAAGGTAAAACAAGCAGCATAAGAGCTTGTAAATAAGTTTATTGGTTTTTACTGATAGATAATTAGTTATTAGCGGTACTGCATTTTAAATAAAAATAGCACAAATCCGCTTATGAATTATAAAAGTTAGTCAATCCACAAAAACGCTGACAAAAAGTTTAGGTCCACTGTAAGCGGATTAGCGCTTTAGCGCTCCCTAGCGGTCTGGCGCCCACCACTGCTCAGTTATAATATTCAGCATTCATCAATTAGCGCAATTTAAGAATATTGGAAAATATAAAAAGGGACAATCATTTAAATTGTGAGCAAATTACAAGCAAACTATCGAGTTCGTTTTTTTTAAATTGTCTTTTTGTGTACGTTGTAGTTTTGATGAGAATATTGTAATTTCATGACACCAGGGCAGTGATCTTGACCAGATATGGTGTTGTGTTTAAGTCGTTTCATGGTGGTGCAACTGATTTAGCACTGTTGCCTTGCAGCAAGTTGATTCTGATTTTGAAACTGTGCTGGAGGCTTTTCTGTGTACATTTTTCTACCAGTACAGTACTATGTTTTCCCCACAGTTCAAAACCATGTGTTTGGGTAATTGGAGATGCTAAACTAGCCATGGTGTGAGTGTTTGGGAATGGCTATTGGTCTCTATTGGCCCTGTGATGGACTGGCAAGCTGTCTGGTGTGTGGCAAGTGTGCACTGCCTGTTGCCTGCTGTGTGCTGGAGGTATGTGGCAAGACTTTGGAGGCTGTTAATGGGGAAGAAGAGTGTTTTAGTTAAAAGGTTGCTGGTTTATTTCCTGGTTATAGTACATGTGGAACACACAGAGCTCTACTTTCCTCAATATGTTTGTCAAACAAATGTGGTTCTTCTTCAGATGCACTAATTTCTTGAGTTTCTTGAAGTTTTCGACTGCAACCTTTGGGCAAAGGGTTTGTGGTCACCAGCCAGTGCAGCCTCTTTACTGATCCTGTTTCAAACACTCATCTGAATACGCAGCATGGTTCCGAGTCACAGCGGGTGGAAAGAAAAAAGGCAGCAAAGGGCAAAAAAGGCCATGAGTGTACAGGAATAGTTAACTGGAATTGAAAGTGTTAAATAAAGAGACAGATATGAAGGGAAACTAAGGCCCTGTACACACGTAGCCGTTTATCAGTAAAACCGAACAGTTTATCATGCGGTTTGGCCTTTCATCCACACGTGAACTCCGGTGGATGCAACTATAAATGAATAATAACAAAACTCCGACCAAAGTGGAGATTTGAGAACTCTCCGCGTTCGCGTGTGCGTGTAGACTTTCAGAACCGGAGGTTTCTGCTCCAGCTGCTGCGGCGCTGACAGTCACATAATGCTCTAAAAAAAGTGCTAAAATGTCAACATACCTGCTCTGACATGATTCCCAGTCGACATCTTCCTGCGTTTTATTAATTTTGTACTCCAACACGGTATTTAATAGTAGTCCAACCTTGCGGTCTGTCCACACAAACTAAAGAAAATAAATAAATAAATAACAGGAAGTCGCGGCAGTTGGAGGGTTGTGACAGCACTACACTGCCACCTATGGGTTCAGCATATTCATTACAACGCTCTCTGGTGAAATAAAACGGGACATGTAGACAAACATTTTAAATATTCGAACATGTATGGACAGAGATTTTTTTTGCGCAAATATTCGTTTTTCAAACACCAGGCTACGTGTGTACAGGGCCTAAGACTGAAATGTGTGAGAGGGCGGGTGGTGGGGATTCCTAATCATTACAAAACAGTATTGTTTTAAAATAGTGCATGCTTCTATGCCAAGGAAGGTGGCTTCAAACAGCTTGTGCTGCACCCTCCAGACATGTTAAAGGTCGTGTGGTGCAAGTATGTGCTTCTCTGCCTGTCTCCCTTGCTGGAAAGCCCTAACCACAGGCTATATTCTCTCCTCAGCCACCTCTCTGTGCAAGTCACATCAGCCCTTTGCCTATTCCAAAGAGCATACGCTCACTTTTTCTCTCTCCTTTATACAGAGGTCCCTTTTTTCTCCCAGTGAGCCACATCTGTTCTGCAGATGTGTGTTCAACTTATCTCTTGCTTCATATAGTGGAAGAGGCACCCATTTTACTTCACCCTGCAAGTTCACATATGTTGAGCATTTGTTTGACTGTGCCTCCTTTTGCAACAGATGTCTCCTTTCATTCATTCGACCTTTATTTAGTCAGGTAAATCTCATTGAGCCTTGTGGGCACATTTACAAAAGCGACCTGCTACAAACTAAAGAATGATGAATAGCAATGGTAGAATTTCCTTAAACTATAGACAATAGAAAAACATAAGAGAGAAATACTTCTTTTTTTTATACAAGGTATTGAAAACTAGCAAAACATTATAAGGTAGATGTATAAAATCAAAGACAGGAACATATCTGCATTGGTTTTTGCCAGGATTCTAACAGATTCTTAAAACCCTATTCCTCTTGAGTCTCTGTGTGCATCATTTACTAGCATTGTCATAAGTTAAGATTTGTAAATGCAAACAAATAAAAATGTATCCTGAAGGAAAACAATTAAGTATTTTTCTAATCTAGACATGAAAAATGAGTACTTGATTACTTTCAACCTACAAAGCTCTCAACAACCTAACTCCAGCTTATATTACAGATCTTATTGTTCCATATTTTCCTAACAGAGCACTTAACTCTCAGACTGCAGGCTTACTTGCGGTTCCTAGAGTTTCTAAACGCAGAATAGGAGGAAGATCTTTCGGTTTTCAGGCTCCTCTCTTGTGGAACCAACTTCCAGTTTCTGTCCATAAGACTGACACATTGTCCACTTTTCAGACTGGGCTTAAGACGTTCCTTTTTGATAAATCCTATAGTTAGGGTTGGCTTGTTATGCTGCTATAGTCTTAGATTACTGAGGACAAATTGATCTAATTTCTTTAAATAAATTGTTAAAATTAAAAAGTTTGAATTTGATACTATTACTATCTTAACATGTGATTCTCAACCTGCCACTGGGTATCTTTTTCTGTCAAACCCAGACGGTTGAAGCAGATGGCCGCTAGTCCTGAGCCTATTTCTACTAAAGGTTTCTTCCTCATGAGGGAGTTTTTTCCTTCCCACTGTTGCTTTCATGCTTGCTCAAGATGATGTTAAATGCAAAGCAGTCTGCTCCTCAAATAATTAATGTTAACGCATTATTTTTTATATATTAATTCATTCATCCATTCAACCTTTATTTAGTCAGGTAAATCTTATTGAGCCTCATGGCTCATTTACGAAAGCGACCTGCTAAAACTAAAGAACAATGAACAGCAATGGTAGAATTTCCTTAAACAATAAACAATAAACAATAGAAAACAAAAGAGAGAAAAAAACAAAAGAGAGAAATACATTTTTTTTTTTAACAAAGTATCAAAAAACTAGCAAAACATTATAAGGTAGATGTATAAAATCAAAGACAGGAACAAATCTGCATTGGTTTTTGCCAGGATTCCAACAGATTCTGAAAACCATTTAGAGAAGTCAAGGTCGAGAGCTTCAGATCTTTTTGTAAGATATTCCATGAAGCAGGAGCGGAGTAGGAGAAGGCCCTTTTTCCAAGTTCAGTCCTCACTGACGGAACACTGCAGGTAATCATGTCCTGAGAGCGCACACTGTAGCTGCACTCACGCAAAGACATGTAGGAGGAGATGTATGAGGGCAGCAGACCAAGAAGTGATTTAAAGATGAAAATGTACCAGTGGAAGAGTCTGCGTGAGGTTAATGATGTCCAGTTAACCAGTGAATACAGGGTGCAGTGGTGGGTACGATAATCACAACCAGTTATGAATCTTAGTGCACCATGATAGACAACATCCAACATCCGCAGGGTGCTTGTAGGAGCATTCATGTAGAGAATGTCACCGTAATCAATGGAGGGAAGGAAAGTCACAGATACAAGGCGTTTCCTAACATTCAGTGTTAGACATGATCTGTTTCTGAAAAAGAAACCCAGTTTAACTTTCAGTTTGTTACGTATCCTGAGGAAGCTGCCAATGCTGACACCTTTTAGTTATGTATGTTGACTGCAGTCATGCTTTTGTGTGGTTAATTAGTCTGATTATGATCAGGCTTGTGTGTGTTCAGCCAGGAACACCTGAGAGCCACGCCTATATATACTTCAAGTTGACTGTGCTTGAATGCGGAGTGTTGTGAGCTCAGAGTTTGGTTGCTTTGTTGCTGAGCTGTTTGAGTACTGTTTGAGTACTGTTTGGGTACTGTGGGGTGTTCTCCGCCCGCCCCTGTCAGGAAGTTTGATCTTCTGTCTAGAAGATTGTTGGTGAGTAGCTGATTGCTCATGTTTGGTCCTGACTGTGCTAGATGCACTTAAAGAGTAACTACTAGCTCATGTTTGGTCTTGACTGCTAGATGCACTTAAAGAGTGGCTACTAGCTCATGTTTGGTCTTGACTGCTAGTTGCATTTGTGTCAGCTCATTTGCTTGTGGAGTTTGACTGTGCTTGATGCACTTAGGAATGTTTGCTCATCATTTGACTTTTGTTGTGCTTAGTGCACTGGGTAGCTGAAGGCTGCATTGATGACATTAGGATCCTGCTAATGATAATTGATATCAGGGATGCTGACCTGTGTGGTTAGTTTAAGCTGGTTTAACCAGGAACATTTTTGAGCTTGGAGCTGTTTGGAGCTTGGAGCTGTTTTGGAGTTTGGAGCTGTTTGGAGCTTGGAGCTGTTTGGAGTTTTTGTTGGTTTGCCTAATGACAGAGTGAGATCGGTAGTCCAGTTATATCGTTTTTCTTTTACCCCTAGGCGTAACATATTTTGGGCGCCTCGTCCGGGATCTTGAATCCTTTTTGACTCCTTGTCTGGATCTTGGATCCTTCTTCTCCTTTTGCTCCTTGTCTGGATCTTGAATCTTTTTGAGCCCTTGTCTGGATTTTTGAATCCCTTTTGAGTCCTTGCCTGGATCTTTGAGATATTGTCTGGATTTTTTGAGTCCTTGTTGAGCTGTTGTGATCCTTGTTGGGTTAATTAATTAAACCTGCTGTTGGTTTGACTCGTAGGCGGGTCCAGCGCTGTGCATGTTTGTGGAAGTCTGGTTTTGAGCAGACATTGAGTTTTTTGTGCTTAAAATATTGAGAGTGTAGTGAAGTCTTTTGAAGCCAAGTGTTTTTGGACCGCAGTTAATATAATTGCTACTTTTTTACATTTGGTGTGTGTTGACAGCTGTGTGCTGTAGTTTGCACTCTCTCTGGAGCTGACAGGACCAGCTCCTGGTTGCTGATTGAGCTGAAACACGCAGCTGTGTGTGTGTGTGTTTTTGGATTGTGCTGCGTTCAAATGCAGCTGTGATTTTGCTGTTGTTTACAGTGAAAGTCTTTAGAAGAGGGGTACAGCTTAAAAGCTGTTTGTGTCCACATCATGGTGTTCAATTTAAAGAAATTTATTGAACAGCCCACATTTGATGTCTATATGAACTGCACGAGAGAGCAGATGTTGAGTATAGCAAACCATTTTAAAATCAACACTAGAGAATACGAACATGATGGTTGGTTTGAGGGTGGACTGCTGACTGAATTAATTCAACTTGGGATTGTTGTGATGCCTGATTATGGACATTCAAATGAAAATACAGTTGCTTTAAGAAAAAAAGAGCTTGAAGAACAAATGAGGAAAGAAAAAGAGCTCATTTTACAGCAGCTTGAAACTGCCAAAAGGGAATTACAACTTAAACATCAATTGTTCTTAAAAGAACAAGAAGTCAAAAGTCAAAGTATTCTAGCCGCTCTACATGAGAAGAAACGTCTTCTGGACCAAGAGTTGCAGAGAGAATTGAGAAAGCTCCATACTGCACAAAGGGAAGATCACCATTTGTGTCCCACTGTGTGTCATCCAAAGGTGACACCAGAGCCTTTCATTCAAGAAGGTGAGCCTCTCACACTTCTACAGGAGGTGGCGCCTCAGGAACATCAACCAGAGGAAGAGAGTGAAGATGTTGATTTAAGCAACAGCTTCATGATGAATTGTGAAGGAGAACCAACTCCAGTGGAGGAGAAGAAACTTTTACTGTCCTCACATCGCCCAGAGGAGGAGAAAAATGAGGATGATGTCAACTTGGGTGACAGTTTCTTCTTTTTTCATGTAACTGAACTTGAAATTAAACATGAAAATGAATCTGACTTAATCCCAGTTAAAGATGGGGATCTTAAAAACTTTGATGAGCTGAAGGAACATTACATTGACCTGAGTGAATGTTTTTTATTTAGCTCTGAGGAAGAGGATGTCCCAGTGAGCCTAAGAGAGATGAAGCCACACGTGACACATTCTCCTGCTCCTTTATGTCCCGTTTCTGCCACTACAGAAATCAAAGAGAAAGTGGTGGTGGATGACATGGGACCGTCGCCTCAACCTAAAGCAAGAGATGGGTCTGAAGAAAATACATTTTCACTGTCTGTGAGAAATGAAGTGCTGCAGCCTTATATTGGACATGTTTCAAATGATTCTGAGTCTAACTGTCTCTACTCTGCTTACAGTGTGGCTGGAAACAGTGCTGTTGCAGCTGACATGGTGGAGCTGCCACGTGCAGACAATGACAGTTTCCCTCTGGCTGTTATGAAGAGTATCCACTCTCCCACTGGCATCCTTGGTCATGATGTTGATGTTGGTTTGGTGTCTGTTAACAAAAATAAGTCTTACAGAGTAAGCCTAGACAAGCGTCGCCTGTTTGGCTTCAGAACATTTTAAGATAACATGACATTGATTATGTTAGCGGTTAGGCGGACTAGTTTTAATGATGTTTTTAGTCCGTTTGTCTGTTGCAACCGCTACATTGTTGCTCTCTAGGGTCCTATTTATTTTGCATGTGCGGATGTGAGATGTTTTCACCTGACATCCACATCCACCCCATACAAAACACTGGTGGTGGAGGTGTTACGTATCCTGAGGAAGCTGCCAATGCTGACACCTTTTAGTTCTTATGTATGTTGACTGCAGTCATGCTTTTGTGTGGTTAATTAGTCTGATTATGATCAGGCTTGTGTGTGTTCAGCCAGGAACACCTGAGAGCCACGCCTATATATACTTCAAGTTGACTGTGCTTGAATGCGGAGTGTTGTGAGCTCAGAGTTTGGTTGCTTTGTTGCTGAGCTGTTTGAGTACTGTTTGAGTACTGTTTGGGTACTGTGGGGTGTTCTCCGCCCGCCCCTGTCAGGAAGTTTGATCTTCTGTCTAGAAGATTGTTGGTGAGTAGCTGATTGCTCATGTTTGGTCCTGACTGTGCTAGATGCACTTAAAGAGTAACTACTAGCTCATGTTTGGTCTTGACTGCTAGATGCACTTAAAGAGTGGCTACTAGCTCATGTTTGGTCTTGACTGCTAGTTGCATTTGTGTCAGCTCATTTGCTTGTGGAGTTTGACTGTGCTTGATGCACTTAGGAATGTTTGCTCATCTTTTGACTTTTGTTGTGCTTAGTGCACTGGGTAGCTGAAGGCTGCATTGATGACATTAGGATCCTGCTAATGATAATTGATATCAGGGATGCTGACCTGTGTGGTTAGTTTAAGCTGGTTTAACCAGGAACATTTTTGAGCTTGGAGCTGTTTGGAGCTTGGAGCTGTTTGGAGCTTGGAGCTGTTTTGGAGTTTGGAGCTGTTTGGAGCTTGGAGCTGTTTGGAGTTTTTGTTGGTTTGCCTAATGACAGAGTGAGATCGGTAGTCCAGTTATATCGTTTTTCTTTTACCCCTAGGGTCCCCTTTTGGTCAGGTAGTCCGTCTCCAGATAGGCTGCGACGGCCCTGTTTTTATGGGTTGGGCCGACGCTGGGGACGTTATATTCTTTTTGGCTGACTCACTCTTGTCCACCAATTATTTGTACTTTTGTCTGTCTATTTTTGCTCCCTTTTTGTTGCCCTGTGCCAGAAGACGGTGCACTCCGCACCTGGAGGGAGGAGTCGGGCAGTTTTCAATAAAGCTTTTTATTTTTACATTCTGCCTTCTTGTGTCCTTTGTCCATTTAATGTGTTCGGCCTGAGCCAGCCGTAACACAGTTTCTTCACTAGGTTTTCCACGTGGAGTTTAAAAAAGAGATGTGAATCGATCAGGATACCCAGATATTTATAGGAATCAACAAACTCAATAGGGACACCATTTGAAGATAAAATCAGAGGAGGATCTGCTGGAACCGCCTTCCTATTTTAAAAAAACATCCCTTTTGTTTTATCAGCATTTAGGACAAGTTTGAGATGGAACAAATCTGACTGGATGATGTCAAAAGCGGATTGCAGTAACTGGAAAGCCTTAGCTACTGTTTTAGCTCGGCAGTTACTGTTTTAGCTCGGCAGTAAATGTTTCTGTAATGTTTCTGTTCAGTGCCCTGAGACGACTTCTGTTGTGACTTGGCACTATATAAATAAACTGAATTGAATTACTAGTTAGATAATTAAAAATGGTGAGAAAACCTGTGAAAATATAGGTTATGTAAGACAACTTCAGACTTTTCAGTCCACTCGTTCTGTCACTTCATTGTGAGGTCTGTGTGGCATCTGTAATTGTTTGCAAAAGTCCATCAGTTTCTGTGTACCCCTGCATCAGGCTCAGCTCATTTTTGACTGCCACTAAAACTAATTGGCATTAACTCATGAAAATCATGATGACTACAAGCAGAGGATGATGAACAAGACCCCGTTTTGAGAAAATACGGTGTAAGGAGATGACTTAATTATAGTTGGATGTGTTATTACTCAAAAATGACACTATGAAAAAAATAAGGTAATTCCTGGTGCAAAATCCCTCAAAGTTCTTTTCTTTTCACTAGACAGTTGGTAAACCAGCAATAGACCTTTTACCAGTTGACGTCATCACGCAAAGCTTGCCTGAAACGAGCGTTCTGATTGGACGGCAAAAAGCCGAAACCGGATGCAGGGGGGTAGGAAGGAGCCAAGCAGCTTCGTAATGATAGAGAGTTGTAATTTAGAAGCTTGTTTTCTTAAAATAGTGGACAACAACTGGTCAAAATGCCTGAACATTGTGCCGCGGATACGAGAGGAGGTGACTGTGTTCGCTGATGGAAAATGGGGAACTCCTTCAGGCTTTTTTGCGAATGTCCAGCAGGGTGAGTATTTGTGTGTCGTTGTCAACAACCTGTATTATCCAAGCGTCAGAAATAAATGTTTTAAATTTCTCACACCAATACTTCTGATATTTAGACTGATTTGGTTATTGTTACAGGTTTAACATCTTCTGTTAGCTTCTATAACTAGCACCATGTCTTCATAAGAGCCGTCAGTATTTGCACAGTATGTAAACAAAGACATGACGTTTGAGTCGGTCACACCATGTTTTAAATTTCTCACGCCAATACTTCTGATATTTAGACTGATTTGGTTATTGTTACAGGTTTAACATCTTCTGTTAGCTGCTATAACTAGCGCCATGTCTTCATAAGAGCCGTCAGTATTAGCACAGTATGTAAACAAAAACATGACGTTTGAGTCACACAAATGTTCACAGCGTCCTTATTTCTTATTTGATTTCTGTAAACTATGTCTTAAATACAACCTGAGACAATTGGTGATGTTGTGATGTGAAAAATAATAACTATCCCAAGAGATACATTTATTAGCTTTCCTGGGAAAATTTAATTATCTTTGAGAACGTATTTACTTTTGCACTTTTGACACACTGTTTATACAGCTTACACTTTATTAGACGTAAAATGTGTGAAAATCTTAAATATATTAAAAACAATATATTTTGCATGTGAATTCCATAATGACACACACAATATGGTTATATATTGTGTTTGTTTTTGCAGACAACGAGGTGGCTGCAACCATGCTGGAAATACATTCTAAACCAACCTGCACCCAGTTACCTTGTACATGGAAGGGACCAGCCCAAAAACGAACTGCACCTGCTACTTGGATGAGCTGCAAGTTTTAAAGTGAGTTTAATCAGTGTTCCTGAAGAAATTTCATATTACGCTTATAACACAAATACCCAGAAAGGTGACTTTCAGTCAAACTTCACCAACAACTGGAATAATACAATATCACTTATTTTGTCTTATTCCAGTCAAAAAACTATTCAACATTTTACAATTGTAGTTTATTTTATTGTGTTAATTATTGTTGTTTTCTAGTGGCACTAGATAAGAAATAAATGCAATGACATATGCATGGTTTTAAATGTTTTCTACAATTGTAAGATCTGGAATAGTTCTTGGACATTTAAAAAAAACACTTCTACAAACAGATTTGCTAATGTGTGTTAGATATAAACCATATTTTTCATGTTGGTGTCATTAGGCATGACATCGGCGTCTAGAAGTTTTCCAGGAGAACGCTGAACAGCCTGCGTTTTGACCCACGACATCCTGATGAGCCCATCACTGCTGGCTGGTCTTCACAAGGACATTTTGAGCGTGGAGCCATTGTTGCCTTTTGCAGGTTGTAGTAGTAAACTTTAAAAACCACTAACACTTATCTGTATGTTTCTTTAATTCCTTTATTTTGTCTAGAATTTAAAACCATGTTTTTTTCTTTTGAGGTATGCTCAAAGCCCTGGCTGTGGTTTCTCGATCCAGACCCTCCGGCAGATGAAGTAGCTGACGACCGCGGGCCCTGTCCAGTCTCCACGCCATCAGAGAGACCTGCCAGAAGTTCAAAACATCTTTAAATGTCTCACAAGCACACACATTATTTATATAAGTCACAAACAGAAACAACACATACCAGAAGATGTGTTTGTGTTTGTCATTTCACTTGTCAAGGACAGCAGCCTAGGACAGACAGTAACCTGCTAATATTTTTTTTAATGATGCCTTCTCTGACAACTTGGAGACTTTAGACAGTGTAATGTTTATGTTTTTTTTTAAATGTGACTAAAACAGCATTTGTGTATTAACAGATTAAAAAATTTAACTAAACAAAAGTTCCACTTCACTAAAAGTCAAATTAGAGCACAGTTTCTTTATTTTTAAAGGTTGGTGTGTTCATTTCTAAATTTAATGTACTACAATCAATGTCTGTTTTGGGATGTGTACACTATTTCAGTAATCAATTACTGTAATAAACCACCTCTGACTTGACATCAAACCCTTTGTCAGCAAGGAGTTGTTGGCCAGTTGCTGCTGTAAAACAAAGTATTAATTCATATTTGACAATAAACAAAACAGTCTTATGTAGAGTTAAACTGTATGCTTATACACATTGATGACAGGATTGCTTTTTTTTTTCTGTGACATCATGTCACCGATGCTCCCAGCAAAACTGTGCGAATAACTTACAGAAACAGAGAAATGGCTGAAATGTTTTTAAAGTCAGACCTCAAATAATGTTAATAAAACATGTTTGTCTTGTGGAAACTACTAATGTATATTTTTCCAACCCAGAAAGAGTTCAAATGATAACAGCTAACAGTGCAGTGGTCTGTTCATTTTTATAGAGCTGCACAGTGTTTGATGCTATTTTATTCACCTGTTATTTCTTCAGGGGGGTTGAACAGACTAGCTTCCCTTTTTCCACCTCTGACGACATCAAACCCTTTGTCAGCAAGGAGTTGTTGGCCAGTTGCTGCTGTAAAACAAAGTATTAATTCATATTTGACAATAAACAAAACAGTCTTGTGTATAGTTAAACTGTATGCTTATACACATTGATGACAGGATTGCTTTTTTTTCTGTGACAGCATTTCACCGATGCTCCCAGCAAAACTGTGCGAATAACTTACAGAAACAGAGAAATGGCTGAAATGTTTTTAAAGTCAGACCTCAAATAATGTTAATAAAACATGTTTGTCTTGTGGAAACTATACTGTATATTTTTTCAACGCAGAAAGACTTCAAATGATAACAGCTAACAGTGCAGTGGTCTGTTCATTTTTACAGAGCTGCACGTTTTGACATTTTACTCACCTGTTCTTCAGTGGGGTTGAAGGAAGAATCTCTTTGCATGTCGCAGGTTGAAACAGGTTGAAACTTCAACACAGCCAGTGGACCGAGGTACAGCGAGGTCTCGTAGAACTAGCTAGCTGCTAGCTTAGCAACTGTCCAGTAGCATTCTGCTGCGGGAGGTTGTTCTCTGTTTTGTCTGTTTCCCATATCCAAGATGTAATGTTGGAACGTAATCCACGGAGCTTGGATCATTAATGTCCATGCCAGATAATAAATGCTGATTACACACGTTGCTGCTTTGTGTCGGGGTGAAGTCCTGCCGGCGAAGCGCTTGAAGCCACATCTTCCTCCACATCTTCCTTCTTTTAGTCGCTTTACTCGACTTTCCTAGAGGGACGTTGTAAAACGTGTTGTATATCCACCAAGTCTCACCTTTTTCTTTTACTCGTTTACGTTGCCTGGAACAATTCTAAACAAAATAAAAGTCATATTTCCCCACCGCGAGCGTTGGCAGTAATGACAACACTAGACGCGCATCCCCCGACTTCCCGAAAATTCTGGAAAAATGTGAGTGCGCATGCGCGATGACGTCAACTGGTAAAAGGTCTATTGCCATGGTATCCCTGATAACATTGAGATCAACTCCGGGAACCACAGTTTCTGTGGCCACCTGGGGGCTATCAGGATCAGGTAAAGGGCTCCCTGACGTACACGTTC
>JBBPBX010024838.1:0-39363 GCA_038048925.1 Garcialebias charrua | reverse complement strand
AAGTCTATACCCTCAAATATGTGTTCCAGACATTCAATACCTTTCATTCTCCAACCTGGGAAATTTAACATATTATTTTCTTGTTGAATGTCAGGATTGTTCCAGAGAGGTGTATGTCTACATGGGAGTAGTGAAGACTTTGTCATTTTCAGATACTCCCACCATGCTGTCAGAGATGAGCTAATATTGATGCTCTTAAAGCAGACATGTCTTTTTAAATCTGTACTGATAAATGGTAGATCTGAAATCCTAATATTATTACATAAAGTTTGTTCTATATCTATCCAAGTTTCATCTAGTGCATTCGGTTTTAACCACTTTGATATATATTGTAATCTGTTTGCTAAATAGTAGTAATAAAAGTTTGGAAGTTCTAATCCTCCGGTATCTTTAGATTTTTGTAATGTTTTTAAACTAATACGCGGAGTTTTATTGTTCCAAAGGAATTTAGATATAGAAGAGTCCAGGGACTTAAACCATTCATTTGAAGGTTTATTTGGAATCATTGAGAATAAATAATTTATTCTCGGCAGCACCATCATTTTTACTGAGGCAACTCTTCCCATAAGTGATATGGGTAGAGATCTCCATCTAGTAAGATCGTCTTCAATTTTCTTTAATAGTGGGATATGATTTAATTTTATTAAATCCTCCAATTTAGGAGAGATATTAACACCTAAATATTTAATATTACCTGATTGTAGTCTTTCATTAAGAGAATTATTAAACACACAATTTATCGGAAGCACTGTAGATTTTGTCCAGTTTATAGAATAATCAGAAACTTTTGAAAATGAGTTTATTAACTTGATAACATTGGATATTGAGTTTCCTGAGTTCTCAAGAAAAAGCAAAACATCGTCAGCATAAAGACTCATTTTATGTTCTATGTTTCTACCCTTTATGCCTTTAATATCAACACTTTGCCTTATTGCTGCTGCTAACGGTTCAATAAAAATAGCAAATAATGCTGGTGAAAGTGGACAACCTTGCCTGGTGCCCCTCTGTAAACAGAAGCTTGAAGATAATTGATTATTTGTCCTGACACACGCTGTTGGTGAACTATATAATATTTTTAACCAGTTAATGAAGTAATCCCCAAATCCAAATTTATTTAAGGTAGCAAATAAGAAATTCCAATTTACTCTATCGAATGCTTTTTCAGCATCTAAAGAAAAAATAGCTGTTTCAATATTTTTAAAATACGAATACTCTATTACATTATATAATCTTCGTGTATTTGTGTCTGAGTGTCTTCCTTTTATGAATCCGGTTTGGTCTGGATGTATAATAACAGGAGTTATCTTCTCTAGTCTTTTAGATAAGACTTTACAAATTATTTTAACATCAACATTAATGAGAGAGATTGGACGATAACTCGTAGGTAATACTGGGTCTTTGCCTGGCTTTAATAAGAGACTAATGTTGGCTGAATTCATATGTGTTGGTAGCCTGCCATTTTCTTCTGACTCAAGTAGCACTCTATAAAATATCGGTTCCAGTATATCCCAGAACTTTTTATAGTATTCTACTGGATATCCATCAGGACCTGGCGATTTCTTATTAGGCATGCTTTTAATTGCTTCATGGAGCTCATCTGAAGTTAATGGTGAGTCTAGTTTTGATGATTGACTAATATCTAGTTTTGGGAGTGTTACTTTCTCTAAGAATTCATTAATATCCTCATTAGATGGATTTATTTGTGGAGTGTATAGAGTTTTATAGAAATCTTTAAAAACATTGTTTACTTTTCCCTCATCATGAATTATATTTCCATCTTTATCTTTAATACCATATATATATGTTTTTTCTTTGTTTAATTTAAGTTGATTAGCTAAAAAGCTCCCTGATTTATTACCGTATTCAAAATTATCTAATCTAAGTCTTTGTATCAAGAATTTATTTTTCTTATCAATAATTTCATTTAGTTCTAATTTTACTTTGCGTAGTTTTTGCTGTGTTTCCTCTTCTTGTAGACCTTCTAATAGTTTAATGGATTTCTCTAATTCCTCAATACGTTTATTTTCTTTTTTCTTTTTATTTGTTGAATAGGATATTATTTTACCTCTCATAACTGTTTTCCCAGCCTCCCAAAGTGTACATGCTGATGTTCCTGGCAAATCATTCAACTCTAAATATGATGCCCATTCTATTTTAAAATATTGCAAAAATTCTTCTTCTTGAAGCAGTGATGTATTGAATCTCCAATTTATATTTTTTCTAGTTTCTTTTTTATAATCTAAATATAGAGTAACTGGTGCATGATCGCTGACAGCAATGGTGTGTATCTTAGTGTCTGAAATGTTGGTCAGCAATGAATTGCTTACTATAAAATAATCTATACGAGAATATGAGTGATGCACATGTGAAAAGAAAGAATATTCTTTGCTATCAGGGTGAAAAGAACGCCATGCATCGCAGAGTCCATAATCATTCATATACTGTTTAACTATATTTATAGATTGCCAACTGCGTTGAGTTCCCACTGTATTCAGTCTGTCTATTTTGTCATTGAAACCAAAGTTGAGATCACCTCCCATTACCAGTGAGGAATCCATGTGCTTTGATAGAGTGGAAAAAAAGTCATGAAAAAAAGAAGCGTCGTCTACATTTGGCCCATATATGCTAACTATACAATAATTTTGTCTAAATATTGATAACTTTAATATTATATATCTACCGTGTGGGTCTATAACCTGATCTAATACTGTGAAGTTAACATTTTTATGTATTAAAATTGCTACCCCTCTTTGTCTAGAATTATAACAGGCTGAGAATACATTAGGAAACTCTGAAGATTTTAGCTCATCTACAGTTGAGGCCAATTTATGAATTTCTTGGAGTAATACAACATCTGCCTTTAATCTTTTAATCTGATTAAAAATCCTATATTTTTTATGTTGGCTACCGGCTCCATTAATGTTCCATGTGACAAACCCTAAAGAACCCATACTTGTGCTAATGATAATAAATCTATACCACACCCACTATCACAAATATAAAAGATAACAATAGATCCAGACAAAAACATATTCCTTAATGAATAACTATATATGATTTTTAAATAAAGTAATTGCTGTTTCTTTTGAAAATGAATCAGGGAAGTTTTCATTCATAAAGTAATTGTATGGATATACAAAGACGTGTGTGAACCCTTGTGCTTGTGCGCTGATAATTGTTGAGTTAGAAAAATATAGACAAGAAAACAAAGAGAAATGATATACATGGAAACATAATTCAGATAAGAAAAAACAACAAAAACACCCTCTTACCACATCAAGTGTCATCCCACCTTGTGTATCACCACTATCTGAGTGTGTCCCACCACCGAGCTGTGCTGAAAAAAAATTAAATATATCTGGTAAGTAATATTAACAAATACTATATTTAATAATATTAATCAATATTAGTAACCGATATAGTTCTTACCTTGATCATATGGCTAATAAAGCCAAGGAGTAGTTTCTGGATCTCTAAACAGCTGACCGTTTATATAGAGTTTATCCACGGAGATGTTAGCTCTTATTCCTTCGCTTATATTTTTCTTTCTTATCGCTAATAAAGCCAAGGAGTAGTTTCTGGATCTCTAAACAGCTGACCGTTTATATAGAGTTTATCCACGGAGATGTTAGCTCTTATTCCTTCGCTTATATTTTTCTTTCTTATCGGGAATAGTACTTTCCTTCTGCTCAGGATTTCTGCAGGATATTGATCGTTCATACTAAAATGTGTCCCACGTAGTTCCCTACCCCGGCTTTTAACCTGTTCCTTTTGTTTATAATGTTCGAATTTAGCTATTATCGGGCGCGGTCTAGTGTTCCCAGGCCGTTTAGCCCCGAGGCGGTGAACTCGATGAAAAGTAATTGCTTTAATGGTTTCACTCGGCAACTTTAGCTGTTTTTGAAAGAAGTCCCGAACCAAGGCCTCCGGATTTTCCTCCGCCCCCTCCGGAATCCCAGAGAAAATAACATTATCCCGCATACTTCTGGCTTGGATATCTAATACTGACTCTTTAAATTTTTTATTATCCCCGGAAAGTTGCAACATCTGATCTTTAAGCTGTCCAACTGTTACCTTTAGCTCAATGTTTTCATTAGCTAGAGATGCTACCTGTTCCTGGGTGAACTCCAGTGATTGTCTCAACCCCATTACTTCCTTCTGTAGCTCCTCAACTAACGCCAGCCGGGCGTCCAAGCTAGACAACTTTTTATCAATTGACTCCAGAATCGTCACGAAGCCTGAATTATCCACCGAAGGTTCCGAAACGCTATCTGAGCTTCCCTCTCGGTACCGTTTAGCATTCGGCTTCGACTCGCCACCGCTACCGCTCGTGTTAGCCGAATCGCTACCCGCACCGGATGTTACATTAGGGTCGCTCATGACAAACCTTTCAAAATAATCGTCGATAAACAACTCAAGGCTCTCCGACGTTTCCACGTCCAGTTTGTGGAAATAATGGGGGGAGAAAAGATCGGTTATCAAATTTTTAATACCTTTTTAAATGATCTTACATTTAGTTATATAGTTTGTTTAAATAAATATGGACTTACCAAAGCTTTATCATAATACTCACGCACAAGTATAGAGTTTTTCAGCAGCAGCTCATTCCCCCACGTCCGCACCTCACAGAACCGGAACCGGAAGTCTCTAAGAGGTTTGGAGCTCACAGAACTCTCATATTGATCAAGCATGAAGGCGCCTTCAGTTCTTTTGACAACTTTGTTCTTAAAGTCTACCATATTTTCTGCTGTAAACTTCCCATCAGTCCATATATGTTTAATCAAAGTGGAGAAAATCCATAAATATGTTGCATCTATTATGCGTCACTGCTGACAACCTGGAAACGTGGGCCGAACACGTAAACGTGGGCCGAACACGTAAACGTGGGCCGAACACGTAAACGTGGGCCGAACACGTAAACGTGGGCCGAACACGTAAACGTGGGCCGAACCCGTGAACGTGGGCCGAACCCGTGAACGTGGGCCGAACCCGTGAACGTGGGCCGAACCCGTGAACGTGGGCCGAACACGTGAACGTGGGCCGAACACGTGAACGTGGGCCGAACACGTGAACGTGGGCCGAACACGTGAACGTGGGCCGAACACGTGAACGTGGGCCGAACACGTAAACGTGGGCCGAACACGTAAACGTGGGCCGAACACGTAAACGTGGGCCGAACACGGAAACGTGGGCCGATCCCGGAAACGTGGGCCGATCCCGGAAACGTGGGCCGAACCCGGAAGCGTGGGCCGAACCCGGAAGCGTGGGCCGATCCCGGAAGCGTGGGCCGATCCCGGAAGCGTGGGCCGATCCCGGAAGCGTGGGCCGATCCCGGAAGCGTGGGCCGATCCCGGAAGCGTGGGCCCGTGTTGTGCCAAAAATCGATTGGCTACCAAATGGTGCCCGCAGGAGCGTGCACGGGAGGACTTAAACAAGAATTTAACAAGATTAACACTTAAAAACAATTATTTGTTTGCTTTAAATTACAGTAAATGTGTGTCTCAGTTGAACTTTTTCTTAATAAACACACTTTGACGGTCAAAACAGCTGCAATTTAAAAGCAGAAACGCAGAAACATGAACGCGCAGAGGACGACCCACTGTGCATTTCTTTAAAATTTAACAAGATAACCACCTAAAAACAATTATTTGTTTGCTCGTCTTTATAGTAAAGTGTGTCTCGGTATCTCCAGGCAGACGACGATGGCAGGCTATGAAAAGCAGACCGTGTCATCAATAGCCACCTTTAC
Organism: Garcialebias charrua; assembly: GCA_038048925.1. Classification (NCBI taxonomy): domain Eukaryota; kingdom Metazoa; phylum Chordata; class Actinopteri; order Cyprinodontiformes; family Rivulidae; genus Garcialebias; species Garcialebias charrua. The sequence goes on along the minus strand of JBBPBX010024838.1, from coordinate 33,614 downwards.
TTATTACATGATACAACGGCATGCCATACTACGCGAGTGCCGTCTAGCGGCTGAAAATGGTAATGTTCAATATTTTCAGTAGGAATGAATGAAAACGGTCATATCTCAACCAAAAATAGTTTCATAATTTTTTTTGTTCGGGTCTTGACTGTAGTTTCCACTTTCTAATCTTTTCAAAATAAAACTGCGTTGGCGAAAAAGAACGCGATGAGGGATGAGCTTATGCGTGTGTTGCGAGTAGGTTATTTTTCATTTGACTATTTCTTATGCAGAATTTACATCCAAACTTACCGGTACATTCAAAGTACTGTTCAAGGGTGACATCTGGCAGGATTTCATAATAGTTAAGCTTCAATAACGGATTTAATAGAGTTGTTTTACGTTTGCATCAGTCCACGTTGAAAATGGCTTCATTGGGACTGGCTGGTATTATCTTGAATAAAATGTCAAAAATGTTACAAAAACAATAACTTGGTGCCGATAAAAGCTCTGACAAAAGTCTGTGTGTTTCCAATATTAACTGGAAATCCAAGTACTTTTAAAATAAATTATAGAAGAATATTAGCGTTTAAAGGCAGACAACGCTCTGAAGTCGTGCTTCTCAAGGTTCTGCTAACAATAAACGGCATCATGTTGCGTCTGCAGCTTTTGAGCTCGTCTGCATGAAGGCGAGCTTCGACGCCGACCTCTGAATAAGTCAGTCCATTGTTCTGGCTGGTTTCCTCGGTCCAAATCTTTTATTTCTCTCTTCCAAGTGGCTTTGTGTTTGAGATGAATTACCCCGACTGAGTTAATTGTACAGTAAGTCTTCAACTCGAACCCCCTGATGTCTCATTTCGCTCCACGAGCTCCAACATTCAATTTCTTTGCATCTCAACCATTTTGACATTTATTAATAATAATGAGATTTTTATTTGGACTTGAACAAAAAATTAAAACCAAAATTTAGCAGAATTCAGTTGTAATTGTTCTAAAATGTATCAATTTGTTTTGCAACTGGTAAAATTTGTCCCTAAAAACAGGTTATGGTCCTGGAAATGGTATTTTCAGGTTCATCCTTGACAATCTTAATCCAAATAATTTTAACAGACACGTTGTGCAATAAAACAAATGGAAGACGTGTGTGGATTTAATACAGTTTGGTTCTGCTATTCTAAAATAAATTTCTGATCTCTTGGGATGAGCCTTAATTTTCTTGCGGCGCAGAAACGAGGACAGAATTGACGAGACATTTCATCAGACGGAGACGCTTTTGCAAATTGTTCCTTTTGTTTCCTCAGTGTGTCTGCCACATTACAACACCCAGGGAGGAGAAAAAGCACGTCAAGTCCCATCACATTGTCTTGTTGATGGAACAATTTGTAAATCAGCTTCGTCAGTGTCGCGCTTTTCGCAAAACTCCCAAGAGCGTGATGTCTGCAGCCCGTTGAAGCGCGACGCGTTGTTTAATTTCACCCCCGATGGCCTTTAACCCTCATCATCCTGACCAATGATACGTACGCACGGCCTCTGTAGCTACCTGTCACGCACGCACCGCCCGGCGATGATGGATATCCCTCTGCGGAATGGAGCGAAGGCAGCGTGGAGAAGCTGTTTAGCAAACGGGGCTTTGCCAACTGTCTCCGTCTGTCTCTGTTAATTCAGGGTCACGTCAGTCAGCCCGAGACGGGGGGCGTTCTCACACTAAAGATACAGAGTAATCATTAACTGGATAAAAGCCTGGCTTGGTGAAGAATGGAAAAAGAAAGATGCAAAGACAAAAAGACGTGGAGGAGGAGAGTTACAATACCAGTCGAAGGACTCCAGCCAGCAAGTTCTGTTCCCATTTGCTTTCATACAATGCCTTTAATTACTAGCTGGTCTTGTTGCGCAAGTCTATTGTGTGGGTTTATTGCAGGAGATCAGAGGGTTCACTCTGGAAAGAGACGGATGCGTTTGAGAGTTGAGCTGGTCCTGTGGAGTGAAGCGTCTCCTTCTTTTTTCAACGACTACACAAGTTTGATCATCTTGAATGTTACATCTGAAAACTGCCACTGGTGGATGCTTTCCCGAAGCGTACGGCTAAATGTCAACTTTTATTTGCAGAGACTTTTAAAACCGTGACTCTTGTGTGCACAAGGGCGGTGTTGAAGCATGTGCATATAAAACAGACCATTACGAGCTAAAATATACCAGATGTTTTTATTTAAAGCACTTTGTGTGTTAGAAGTCAGTTTGTGTCTACGTACTACTACCTAAATAAATGTATACTTACCGGTAAATCCTTAGAGACACTTGTATCATTAATGTATAGAAGAACATTCTTGCTTAAACATCTGCAGTAAAGCTAATTCTAGCAGCTGCAGCATCTTTATTCTCCTGCTTGGTAATTTTGTACAGGCACAGTTGAATGCTGAGCTTTTTAATGTTCAGGCTTTTCTTGTTACCCCGCATTGTTTTACATTATTAACATTTAGCGTATATCTTAGATCCTAATATACCGTTTCTTTTTATACTTTATATTTCTGCTATTTTTGGGTGTAACTGGGACCCTGAGTACATACTTTTGTTACACCTCTTTTACCACATGTGATGCAATAATAATAATAATAATAATGTCACATTTTGTCATCTGTGTATGTTTCCATACAAGACGAAATTTGTCTCTGCATTTAACCCAACCACCACCAGGTGGTGCAGTGCAAGTGACAATGAACTTAAAATTGGCAGATTAAAATCATTCGGCCTCTAAACCAGATTCTTACCCTTGAAGAGTTGCTGAGGGGCTCATAGGAGTTTTGTTGACCAGCCCACATGTTGTGGGCCTTGGAAAGGCTTAAAACCATGTTTCCCTGGAGCCATTATCTTTGAGTTTGCAAACGGCATTTGCAAGGTAGTCTCCAAAGTGTCTCAAACCCTTACTTGGTGTTCTCAGTTTCCGTTTGTAAAGGCCCGTCGTTTTCTCGCTTGAATTTTGTTCATTTTCAAAGGAGCTGTGCTTCAAATATTCTCAACAAATAATCAAAAAAGTTGTTGCGGTTTTACAGAGCTAGATCTGGATTTTGACACCGACCTGCAAGGGAGATCTCCTTATGACTCAAAACCTCCGAGTAGGGCTGTCACGATAAACAACAAATCAATTAATCGCATGATAAGTGAAAATTATCGACCTCATTTTCATTTATCGGCTTTATCGTTTCTTCGTGTCTCTCTTTCTACTGAAGACTCTGAATGACAAAAAGCTCGACTCTGATGTTCTTCACTGTCCCCTCCCTTTCTCTTTAAAACCCACTTTAACAATCTAAAATCGCGTTTTTGGATCGATAAAAATAGCTAAACTGAGAAGCTAAGCTACGAGCTAAGTTAACAGGCCGACTTCAGGGGAAAAAAATCTCCGTCTTGTCGAAGCTCCAAAATTTACAGTTGAAACCCGTGCCTTCATGTAAAAAGTTGTTTTTCTCTGCAAAAAGAAGCTGAGAACTTGTTTACTGATTTTAAAAAAAATATTTTTTATTAAAAGCTTTGTGTGAAAAATGCTAAAGAGCTCAGATCATACCAAGCATCCATCATTTTGAGCACGGAAGAGAGACAGCTCATGTCAAGTCAAGGGGCCTCCTTCCCATTTTTCTTAGACACGCTGCTCGCTCCCTCACTATCCATCCTTCAGTTCAGACTGTCTTATACTGCCATCCAGTGGTCAGAAAAATGTACTACACACAAGAATTAACCAACATTTCTTCTTGAATTTGACAATAATATTTCAAACAATATTATCGTTTATCGCAATAATTTCTGAGACAATCGCCCAGTTAAATTTATCGTGACAGGCCGACCTCCGAGGCCACAGCTCAGAATCATCAGATCTAAGAAGCTATGCCAGTGATGGATGATGACTTAAAAACGTGGTTCGTATCGCCGGGTATTCCTGGTAAATACTGTAGTGGTTTTTGGATCGCCGCTCGCTTGATTACAAACAGAACCGAGAAGTTGCCATTTTTCTTGCAGTTTTGAGTCTCTCACTAGCCTTCAAGAGTCACAGTGATGTCAGGTGCCACTCAAAGAACTCTGTAGGGGTTTCTGCAGGAGTACCATATTTTCCGTTGTAAAGGTCGTCGCACCGTTGTATAGGTCGCAGTGTCCAATTATTGCCAAAAAATTGGAAAAATCCATAAATAGGTCGCACCGGTGTATAGGTCGCACCTACGTCACCGCCGTGTAACGCGTCATCCACCGCTGACGCGCCGCGTGACCGCTGAGTCAACCCGGCAATATCTCATTTACTGGTGACTGCAGGAGGAGGTTGAGCAATGGGACGGTGATCGTGGCTTTGTCTGCAGGAATAAGGACGTTAATGTTGTGTGGAAGGAGCTGAGCTGAAGGACAAAGACTTCCATTTACTGGTCTATCCCTCACCTATGGTCATGAGATCTGGGTCATGACTTAAAGAATGCCATCCTGGATACAAGAGACTGAAATGAACAAATGTCCTAATGTTCCACCACACATGCAGTTTTAGTGTCAGCCTCTTGTTGGTTGTTGTTCAAATACACAACGAGTGAAAGAACATTAATCGTGCCGAACACGTCGCTGAAGTTATTTTTGATACCATCAAATCCAGTGCAAGACTTGCAAAACACCCACCCACTCAAAAACATCCCGTTGTATTTGGACGGATGCTTTTTGAGAAGAATCCTGCCTGCGAGATGAATTTATGTGATTACCGTATTTTCTGGTGTATAGGTCGCACCGGTGTATAGGTCGCATTGTCCAATTATCACCAATAGATTGGAAAAATCCCTAGATAGGTCGCACCTATGTTTAGCTCTGCTGCAAATGTCTGCCACAGGAGCGCACAGCAAGGCTTTTAAGAAGATTAACACTTAAAAACAATTGTTTGATAAAAATTTTAGCAAATAAGTCTGAGCTGAACTTTTCCTTAATAAATGAACGTAATAGCACTTTGAGATTTTTATTAATGAAAAGTGCATTATAAATTGAATTCATTATTATTATTATTATTATTATTGTGAAATGAGCTGGATTTAAAAATTTCTTTTGCGAAAGTGATAACAAGCCATATAGGTTGCACTGGTGTATAGGTCGCAGCCCTTGAAAAAACATAAAAAGGTGCGACCTATACACCGGAAAATACGGGTATTTGTCAGGACAGCTAATCGGTTGTTGAGGTTTATGTTATCAAGAAGTAAAAAATGGACGATGAATGTCTTGTAAAGGAGCAGTAATCTCAGAGCTGCAACAAAGTTTCCTAATTTAACACAAACGCCTCCTCTTGAGGGTCTGAGCCGACAGCCGGAGGAAACGAGGTCTTTGGTTAAAAAATAATAATAATATAATATAATAAACTTTATTTGTATAGCGCCTTCCACAATGCCTTGCATTGACCAAGGTGCTTAACAGGATAAAAAGAAGAATAAACGGGAACAATAAATCAATGAAAATAGAATAAGAAACCACAGCGATAAAAGAAGGCAATGGAAATAAAAAATGCTACATACTAAAATAACACAAGTAATAAAAGTTACACACAGAAAGCTTTTTTGAACAAGTGGAAATAAAAATGCAATTGAAATAAAGATGCTACATACTAAAATACAAAATAATAAAAGTTACACACTGAAAGCTTTTTTGAACAAGTGGGTCTTCAGTTTGGTTTTGAACAGAGTCGGATCGGAGGTGGCACGCAGCTCAAGGGGGAGGCTGTTCCAGGCTTTTGGGCCGGCAACAGAAAATGACCGGTCTCCCCATTGCTTGTACCTCGAGCGAGGCACCTCCAGCAGGTGTTGACTGGCAGATCGTAGGTCCCTGCCAGGCTGATGGACTTTCAGAAGTTCTGAGATGTAGAGGGGAGCAAGTCCATTCAGAGCTTTGAAAACAAACAGCAGCAACTTGAACTGTATCCTGAACTGAACTGGGAGCCAGTGTAGAGAGGACAGGACAGGAGTGATGTGTTCATATTTTCGTGTGTTGGTCAAAAAGCGCGCGGCAGAGTTCTGTACAAGCTGTAAACGGGAGATGGAGGATTGATTAATGCCAAGATACAAAGCATTACAATAGTCAAGTCTGGAGGTCACAAAGGCATGGATGGCCTTCTCCAGATCACCACGACTAAGAAATGACTTGACTTTGGAGAGCAGACGGAGTTGGAAAAAGCTGGTCTTGACAACAGAACTGATCTGTTTATCAAACTTTAAATTGGAGTCAAGCTGCACTCCAAGATTTCTGACCACCGAGTTGAAGTGGGGGAGGGGAAAACCAACACTGGGACTGGGAAGGATGTTGCTGGTGTCATCAGGTGCACCAAACAAAATGCATTCAGTTTTATCTGTGTTTAGGTGGAGGAAGTTTTGAGAGAGCCAGTGCTTAATGTCATTTAAGCAGTTGACAAGAGTGTTTGAACTGAGTGAGGGGTTGGGAGTGACTGGCAGATAGATTTGTAAATCGTCTGCATACATGTGAAAAGACAGGTTATGACGTGCAATGATTGATCCTAATGGCAGCATGTAAAGAGAGAAGAGGACTGGCCCTAGAATAGATCCCTGTGGTACGCCAGAGGTCAGAGGGGTTGATGAAGAGGAGGACAGATCGCCTATCATGACAGAAAAAGTTCTCCCAGACAGGTAAGATTTGAACCATTCAAGCACAGCTCCCTGGAGGCCAACCTGCTGAGACAAGCGGTTGATTAGTACCTGATGGTCGACGGTGTCAAAAGCTGCTGAGAGGTCTAACATCACCAGCAGAGCAGGGTTTTTTGCATCCAGGGACAGAAGAATGTCATTCTGTACTTTGAGCAGTGCAGATTCAGTGCTGTGACGAGCTCGAAAACCTGACTGAAATTTTTCAAACAGGTTGTTGAGTTCTAGAAAAGATTGAAGTTGAATAAAAACAATCTTTTCTAGGACCTTTGATAGAAATGACAGATGGGAAACTGGCCTGAAATTAGAGAGAGCTGTAGGATCTAGGCCTGGTTTTTTTAGAAGAGGCCTGACCACAGCGTGTTTGAAAGCAGATGGCACATAACCTGAAGTTAGACAGCTGTTGATAAATGACAAAACACAAGGACCAATTACATCAAAGCATTGTTTGAACATTTTAGAGGGAATGATGTCCAGAGAACAGTTTGTTGGTTTCATCTGCTGAACCACCTTGGTGAGTTGAGGCAGTGAGACGAGATCAAACTGGTCAAAAACAGCAGTGGTTATTGTAGAGGTACATGACAGGATGGTGTTGGATGAACTGACAATGTTCTGTCTGATAGAGTCTATTTTGTTGACAAAATAGCTCTGAAAGTCATCGCAGGTAGACTGTGTGGCAGTTTTCAGAACATTGACAGATGGATTGATGACAGACTGGAGTGTGCTGAAAAGCGTCCTCGGCCGGTTGGAGCTGGTGGAGATTAAGTTGGAGAGGTACTGTGACTTGGCCTGTTTCACAGCGTTATCATACTCACAGAGACAGTCTCTCAGTATTCCCTGAGATACATGAAGCCGGTCGCGCTTCCATTTTCGCTCTGCTTGTCTGCAACGTTGTCGAAGAGCTCGCGTCGTTTCGTTGAGCCATGGTGATGGTCTGTTTTTTGAAGATGTCTGTCTGAGAGGAGCGATGGAGTCCATGATCGTCATGCTCGGAGTGCGTTGCATCATCGCCGTCATGGTTTGTTTTCATCCAAATGGAGATGAAGGAAGAGCATAAATAAAAAATACTGTATACATGAAATTATCCGAGACTGAGCTTCAATCTGACACGACAGAAGAGTTGCAGAAGTTATCTCATGGTGAATACAAAGACCTGAACATTTCCTGATGTTTTTATCTGAAGCCGTAGAAAAATAATCCAATTAAACTAGAAATATTTACCGTACGTTACTTTGAGCTCAGAGAACTACTCATGCATGAAGTTCATGTTTTATATGTTGGAATAGTGACTCCAGGTTTGAGCGATGGGTCATACTGTATGTGCTTTTATTTTGAAATCTGAAACAAGTTTTGGTTTCGGGTTAGTTAAACAGACCGACTCCTTCAGTTGCGTTTACTAAGGCGTGTGTCTGATGCGTTTTAGACTCTGAGGGAGTGTCCAAAGGTCGTGTTTGCAGCCGACACAGTAGCAGGTGAGCGTTTTTGTATTTATTTTTGCAGCCTTGACTTGTTTGCTCAGATTGTTAGAAAGATAAAAGCTCCGAGGCGTTTTCTCACTTGAACAAGTTTGTTTTTGCGAACTCTTCTCCTAAAACGATGAAAACCCTTGTTCACGTTTTCTCATGAAGCAGGATCTGAAATGGTCTTTCACGTAATCTGGATTATTTCTATTTGTTTGCTTTAAAAAACAGCATGCATGATGGAAGGTCATAATCATTTTTATCAGCTGATAATAGTGTTCTTTGATCCACTTGGACAATTCAAAATACTAATTATTAACATAAATGAGATTCTGGGGTAATTTAAACTAAGCAGATGTTTTATACAACTGCGCTGCAAGTTCTGATTTTCACCGTATGGTTTTGGACAGACACTGACAACCTAAATCAAATTTGTTTTACTGTATTTTAGAGTTGATTTGTTGCAAATAATTTAAAACTGTAGACTTTAGCTGCACGATTGCGTACTAATTTTATGTCAAAATAAAATCCCATTGTGTTTTTTTGTACATGGTACTTTGTACAGACTGATGGGAGGGACTTAATCTGAATTTTGGGAGGGGCCTAAATAGGGGGGTGAGAAGGGCTTAATTTGGTCACTGGAATTAAAATTGAATAAATGTAAGTTTTTTTTTTTTAACTTATATTTTGAAGGGGCAATGTCATTCATTCATTTATTCTATGAAATACATCGCATCATAATTTTGCAAAGCATTTGATAACAACACACAACACAGCTGGTACCTAGATAATAATAATAATAATAATAATAATAATAATAATAATAATAATCATTTTATTTAAAAGCGCCGTTCAAGACACCCAAGGACACTTTACAAACACAGTTCAAACATTAGCAGTAACAAATTGAAATATAAAATACATAAAGAATATAAAATACTGTACAAAATAATATAAAATACATTTAGTAAAGTTAATGATAGGCTAGTCTAAAGAGATGTGTTTTCAGGGCAGTCTTGAACAGAGAAAGGGAGGTGGTGTTTTGAAGGTCTGGTGGTAGAGTGTTCCAGAGGTGAGGGGCAGAGCAGGTGAAGGCCCTGCTCCCCATGGTGGAGAGGCGGGCAGAGGGTACATGGAGGTGTAGCGAAGAGGAGGATCTGAGAGAGCGTGATGGGAGGAGATTTGTAGGAGGGTAAGCACCAGTGTAACCAGTGTGTTCTTGCTCAATCACCATAGGTAATGGGTATGTACCTGGCACATACCCAGTACTTACAAGGTACCTATGGGTACTTGACAATGTTATAATACTGCTACTGTCTGTGTATATGTGCATCCGATACTAATGGGAACCAAGTAAACTTATGACATGACTTGTTACCCTGTTCTTATGAGGTAAGTACCTGGTACTTAACAGGGTACATGACTGATATTGACCAGGTACATACCTAGCACTTACAGGGTGCCTATGGTGACAAATATGTACTTAAGTATAAAGTCACTTGTGATCCTGCCGGTACCAGGTATGTAAATGATAAGTAGCAGGTAAATATCCTTGACATATCAGGGAAACAAGTAACTTTTTAATATTGCATGGTCTCTATGTACTAGGTGTGTACCAGGTACATACCAGGTTCTTACAGGGCACCCATGTACACCGTACTGTTAATAATACTGCTACGGTTTGAGTAGATGAGTACAGTACCTGGAACCAAAGGGTGGCAAGCAACCATTATAAATGACTTGTTACCCTGTATTTACTGGGTAAGTACATGGCACTTAAAGAGGGCTTATGGGATCTGGTGTGTATTATGTTGTGACTTGGTGTCTTGTGGGTACATGATAGTATCAAGTTCATAACCAATATACAGGTAGCCCTCGAGTTACGTTAGGGATAGGGACCTACGTGTGTGACTTAGGTCGATGTTGTCGTACCTCGCGGACCAAAAACACCTGCCTGTCGTAGGTCCGCGTTTCTGACATAGGTCGCGGCTATACCGCTAACGGAGCGCCGCACACATATTTAATGGCATGACAATGAACAAGCGGACATCCTGTGCCATAAACATGCACAGAACTGTACAGTAAATGAATACAGTACTGTACAATAAATAAAAAATATAATGTCTTACTTTGAGCTGGTCAAAGCCTGCCTTGGTCTTTTAGCATCAGCTCGGGTGAGAGCTCCCCCAGCTTCCTTACGCTCCACACGCACACACGTGGTCAAAACTGTTTAAAAGAATGACTGTTAGCTTCTTAACTTCATACATTTGGAGCCAGAAAAAAAAAAAAACTTACTGAAAGCCGTTTCTCCGCTCCTCCATCCATCCAAAACAACTGCTCGGCGTTAGCTACGGTTAGGCCCCGCTATTAGTAGCACTGGTTAGCATGTCAGTTCATTCAAAAAGGCTGTCGGCTTTGTATCTCCGCGTTAGCTCGGTGTCCCCCGACTGCCAGGCGGACATTTGCGGCGAGCTCCCGGCAGCAGATGGTCCCTCCAAGGCATGTCGGCTCGGTGTCTTCGCCTGTGTTAGCTGCTCTGTTAGCTGCTGTCGTTAGCATGTCGGGCGGCGTTGTGGCCGCCGATCGCGGGGCGATCCGCGGCTGCTCCTCCGGGCCTGAGACGTCCACAGAGTTGGCCGAGTGTTTCCAGCAAATTTATCCGTATGAGGCAACCCTGAACGGACACACGGTCCTCAGTAGCTTCTGGAGCTCCTCCATTGACCGCACCGGTTGTAACATGGCGACCGGAAACGACCGGAAACGACCGGAAGTTGCGTAAATACGATCAAATTGTAATTAAAAACGAAATATTAATAATTATACTTTATTTATAAAGCCATTTAAAACAACCACAGCTGCAACAAAGTGCTATACACATGAAATTAATAACATTTAAACACACACAAAAAAAAAAATAATAATAATTTTTTTTTTTTTTTTTATCATATTTTTATTAAATATGATAAAATCGTAAGTCTGAGTTGCCGTAGGTCGCAGGTGACGTAGGTCGAGGGTTTGCTGTACATTCTTAGTATGTTCATCATTCCAGGGTAGCGAGTCATTTCATAATTTCCCCTGTCCCCATAGTTACCAAGCACATATGTGGTACTCAACAGGGTACATAGCTGGTATCGACTATGCACCTGGCATATACAACATGGTACATAACTGATACTGACCAGGTATGCACCTGCTAATTTCAAGGTGCCAGCAGGTATTGGGGTGTATTTTGAGTGTGACTTGTTATCCTGTGAGTACCCGGTATGTATGTATCTGGTACTTACCAGTATTATAAAGTGTGCTGTAATGCTGTGGATACTAGGTATTTACATGGTAAGTACCAGGTATGCCCTTGAAGTACAAGGTAACATGCACTTGATACCACCAGTCCCCAGAGTTAACAGATCTTTAGTACTCTGTAAGTACCCATTAGTACCTGTTACATACATATTAGATATCTGGTAAGCACCAGGTGTGTACTCGATAGTACTGAGCTGTGTTATGCATTGTAGCAAGTGTTTTACAATTAAACCTTGTGCTTTATGTTAAAAAATAATTTTCATTGGAACAAACTCACGAAGCCTCAGTTACAATTGACCCGTTTTGACCCAAGGACAGCAGGAGGGTTAATAAAAGGCATCTTTTCTGAGGATCAGCCAATAATCCTGTTGGCGTGTGGAGCACTTCTCGTCTTCACCGGTATTTTCCTGAAAGATGGAACAATCAAGAGTAGGAATTTCCAGGAAGATTCTTTCATTTTAGAGGACAAACGAGGCACCATAATGTTAAAACACCGAACTGTTTTAGACAAAAAGCTGTTTTTGGCCGGTGTACACCCTGATAGTCTGAAAACAGAGTTCACGTTTATGTCCTGAGTAGAAAACCACATGTCTGTGAGCAGCAGACCTCCATCGTTCAGGGTGTTTGGAGGCGGCGAGCTCTGCTTGTGTGGGCTGTAATTAAAACCACGTGTTTCTAATGAAAGCTGCTCTCACGCTGACAGCGTCAACTCGTCTGCTGGGCGGTTTGTGGCGAGGAAATGCAGCTGAAGGCTTAAGAGTTCATCAGGAGGGGGGCGTGACGGCCAACACTCGGCTGAGCCTAAAACCCCGGTGTGATCATTTGGTGTGGCGGATTGTTCAGAACGGCATTTACAAAGCAAAATGTCCGTAACATCAGCCCTTCTCACCACAAGTTAACGCTAAGCTGTTGGAGATGAGCATTTCTTCAAAGAAATTAATTTGTTTAAGGGTTTGGATGTGGTTATACACAATAAATAGGGTATAAAGTACACAGAAATTACATACATGTATTAATATTTCTAATAAAATAAATTAAAAGATAGGAAAAAGTTACAGAACGGCTCTCCGCCTTGTGTTTAGTGAAAAATGCATATAAACAAGCACAAATTTGACAACAAATCTTTGGAAAATAACTTAAAATATTATATAAATGCTGTGGTCAGGCCTCTTCTAAAAAAACCTGGCCTAGATCCTACAGCTCTCTCTAATTTCAGACCAGTTTCACATCTGTCATTTCTATCAAAGGTCCTGGAAAAGATTGTTTTTACTCAACTTCAATCGTTTCTAGAACTCAACAACCTGTTTGAAAAATTTCAGTCAGGTTTTCGAGCTCGTCACAGCACTGAATCTGCACTGCTCAAAGTACAGAATGACATTCTTCTGTCTCTGGATGCAAAAAACCCTGCTCTGCTGGTGATGTTAGACCTCTCAGCAGCTTTTGACACCGTCGACCATCAGGTACTAATCAACCGCTTGTCTCAGCAGGTTGGCCTCCAGGGAGCTGTGCTTGAGTGGTTCAAATCTTACCTGTCTGGGAGAACTTTTTCTGTCATGATAGGCGATCTGTCCTCCTCTTCATCAACCCCTCTGACCTCTGGCGTACCACAGGGATCTATTCTAGGGCCAGTCCTCTTCTCTCTTTACATGCTGCCATTAGGATCAATCATTGCACGTCATAACCTGTCTTTTCACATGTATGCAGACGATTTACAAATCTATCTGCCAGTCACTCCCAACCCCTCACCCAGTTCAAACACTCTTGTCAACTGCTTAAATGACATTAAGCACTGGCTCTCTCAAAACTTCCTCCACCTAAACACAGATAAAACTGAATGCATTTTATTTGGTGCACCTGATGACACCAGCAACATCCTTCCCAGTCCCAGTGTTGGTTTTCCCCTCCCCCATTTCAACCCGGTGGTCAGAAATCTTGGAGTGCAGCTTGACTCCAACTTAAAGCTTGATAAACAGATCAGTTCTGTTGTCAAGACCAGCTTTTTCCAGCTCCGACTGCTCTCCAAAGTAAAGTCATTTCTCAGCCGTGCTGATCTGGAGAAGGCCATCCATGCCTTTGTGACCTCCAGACTTGATTATTGTAATGCTTTGTATGTTGGTATTAATCAATCCTCCATCTCCCGTTTACAGCTTGTACAGAACTCTGCCGCGCGCCTTTTGACCAACACACGAAAATATGAACACATCACTCCTGTCCTGTCCTCTTTACACTGGCTCCCGGTTCAGTTCAGGATACAGTTCAAGCTGCTGCTGTTTGTTTTCAAAGCTCTGAATGGACTTGCACCTCTGTACATCTCAGAACTTTTGAAAGCCCATCAGCCCGGCAGAGCTTTACGATCTGCCAGTCAACACCTGCTGGAGGTGCCTCACTCAAGGTACAAACAATGGGGAGACCGGTCATTTTCTGTTGCCGGCCCTAAAGCCTGGAACAGTCTCCCCCTTGAGCTGCGTGCCACCTCTGATCTGACTCTGTTCAAAACCAGACTGAAGACCCACTTGTTCAAAAAAGCTTTCAGTGTGTAACTTTTATTACTTTTGGTATTTTAGTATGTAGCATTTTTTATTTCCATTGCCTTTTTATTTCCACTTGTTCAAAAAAGCTTTCAGTGTGTAACTTTTATTACTTTTGGTATTTTAGTATGTAGCATTTTTTATTTCCATTGCCTTTTTATTTCCACTAGTTCAAATAAGCTTGCAGTGTGTAACTTTTATTACTTTTGGTATTTTAATATGCAACATTTTTTATTTACATTGCCTTTTTATTTCCTCTTGTTCAAAAAGTTTTAGTATGTAGCATTTTTTACTTCCATTGCCTTCTTTTATTGCTGTTGTTTCTTATTCTATTTTCATTGATTTATTGTTCCAGTTTATTCATCTTTTTATCCTGTTAAGCACCTTGGTCAATGCAAGGCATTGTTGGAAGGTGCTATACAAATAAAGTTTATTATTATTATTATTATTATTATAAAGCTTACTAATATAAAAATGGATTTCCTGAACACTTAAAGGTGAAGTCTGCAGTTTCTGTAGAACATCAGCACTTAGAAAAAATTTCAACAAGCAAAGCATTCTGATCCCTCTCCCTCAGAGCCATATATGGCTCTGCTCTCCCATGGTCTGTTGAAATTCAAATTCAAGCTCTGTTTTTATTGGCGGATTCAAATTCAAGCTTGGTTTTTATTGGCTGGTTACAAACTTTGTTTTTATTGGTTGGAAAATGGCGGGTCACTTTTTCTTTTTAGAAATGCTTATTTACCACCTGGAGAAGCAAGGGGACAATATTATTATTATTTTTTTTCAGAGATTACCTCTCTAACATCAATCTAGTGAAAGAGTGAAGAAATATGTTAAAAATATATTGTTAGAAAAGTTACATATAGCAGCTTTAAAGTCTTAAAAATTTGTGCTTGAAACTAAAAGTTTTTGTTGCAAAAATGGTGTTGTAAGAGCATAAGAAGTAGAAAATCTTAATATTTTAAAGAGGTACGTTCTAAATTAATGTTGAGGTTTTAGTGGTCTGAACGCAGAATGGTTTTCAAAGTTAATTAAAGAAAATAGGAGTTCAATATAAGAAATTATAATATTTAATCTTTTTGTTTTGGTCTAAAATACTCTGTGTGACAGGATGACATCAGCGTTTTTTAAATTTAATTTACTGAGTTTTTTTCATCAAACGGATACATCAATCAGAATAAAACTCAATCGTTGGTTCATTAGTTCGTGTTAAAGTGATCGTAGAAGCAACAGTGTTCAGAGATGAACCAGCTCAAACAAACGTCTGTTCTGATTGTTTCTCTCTGACGTGACGCAGATTAAATTTTCATGTTGTGTGTTTTGATGTGTGCAGCTCCGTGGGAAACCTTTGAGTTTGCAGAATAATTGAGACAGCTGTCAGATCAGGCTAAAAATGCTTAAATGAGCAAAAACAACCAGAATCTAACAAACATCCCAGGGGGGCGAATGTGGGTGGAGGCAGGTGTGAGTGTTTCACTTTTTCCACCCACATTTTTTTAATTTTTATGTTGTCGGTACTGGGGCTTGAACCGGCGATCTTCTGATCACAGGCCCACCGTCTCTAACCTCTGTGCCACCACTCACCCACTACCAGAAGAAACACAGCAAATAAACCACCTTAAACTGGATATTTGTCTCCATGTTCTTCAGTGACCGTGTTTCCATCTATTTTCAATTCGAATTTTGAGCGAATTTTTGAAATTTCGCAAAAATGTAAATAAAAATTAATGCGAAGCAGAAGTGTTTCCATCAACTGGCTTGAAGCGCATCCACCAGGCCACGCAAAGCGTCATTACGTCAGACATCGGCGTCAGACGTCAGCGTTACGCATGTCTACAGTAAACAGGAAGTAGCGGTTGAAAACAGAACCCGACCACACATCTCGGCAAAATGGAGAGAATATTTCAGGTATGTGTTGCTATCGGGCAAGTTGTATTTATTCTGTCATGCCAACTAGTTTTAGCGATGTTACATGTTGTCCGGAGACGAAGTCACGTGACGTAAATGTTCGCTACGTCAGAACTGAGTCGGCAAATCTGTTTCCATCTCTCGTTTTGCGCATCGGCTCTGATTCGAAAAACCCAAAAAACACCTCAAGCGAGCGTATCAACTTTTTTGAGAGAGGAAGTTAATTCGAATCGTGCTGTTTCCATTCAGCTTTTCTGATGCGATGCTTCAAAATGCGCATCAAGAAACCTTGATGGAAACACGGCTAGTGAGAAGACAACTTCACACCTTGTTGCTCTAAAACCTGCACAAACGTAGCCGAGTTGATTGACACCAATTTTGTTTGATTTGAAGAAGGTGGGGGGCTGGTTGACCTTTGATGACCTCTAGAAACATTTCTTTATAACTTTAAAATGATAGCGGCACAAACGAAAATTTTTGCTGCACAAACCTGCACAAACGTAGCTGAGTTGATTGACACCAATTTCGTATGATTTCGAGAAGGTGGGGGGGCTGGTTGACCTTTTGACCTTTACACTTTCATTAATGTCTTCAAAGCCAAAGCAGCACAAACAAATTTTTTTGCTGCACAAACCTGCACAAACGTAGCCGAGTTGATTGACACCAATTTTGTTTGATTTGAAGAAGGTGGGGGGGTTGTTGACCTTTTGACCTTTAGAAACATTTCTTTATAACTTTAAAATGATAGCGGCACAAATGAAAATTTTTGCTGCACAAACCAGCACAAACGTAGCACAAACGTTTGACACCAATTTGGTTTGATTTCGAGAAGGTGGGAGGGCCAACTTCACTCAGGTGTTAATTTCCTGGAGAACACCAAACATTGCTTTGTAGCAGCTACCCAGACATTTTCACACCCATCAGGAATTTACATCCACGTCTCCAGAGTCTCCACTGTGAGTCAACAAAGACCTATTGTGACAGGGTTAATTTTGTTGACTAATTATTTTCGTTATAATTTTCGTCAACGAACCTTTATTTCATGACAGAAACGACACAGTAACTAAATAAAGACAACGTGATAGGATAAAAACTGTGACGAAATGAATTGACACTTTCGTCAACGAATAAAAACGAGACGAAAACATTGACTGGGACGAAATCCAATCAAAACTGTTTTCGTTTGGCGGAAGGTAGGGCCAAATTACAGAGGGAGCCAATCAGAATGACTTTAGCCCAAGCAAATAGGCGGGACAACTAGTTAGCCGTCCAATCAGTGCTAAGCTCTTTGCAATGTAGCTGCGCAGCCAGCCAGCAGTGCACTGCTCACTCATTGTTTTGTTTTAGTAACTACAGAGAATTGATGAAATTGATGAAAAGTTTTTACTATGTATAACTTAGTCGACTTAATTGACTGTAGATTTAGTCGACTAAATGTTTTCATTGATTTGTCAACTAAAATTAGACTAAAACAAAAAAAATTCTGATGACTAAGTAATGACTAAAACTAAATGATGTTTTAGTCACATGACTAAGACTAAAACTAAATTAAAAATAGCTGTCAAAATTAACACTGGTGACGACTGATATCTACATATGCATCTAGCTTGTTCACAGTGGGAGCTGCAGCAGCAGCAGGTGAGGGGCTGGGTTTGTATTCAGTGAGGGAGAGGAGGAGGGGCTATGTGAAGGAGCAGACTGGGAGAATGACTGATTTTCAAGTACAGGTGGTCCCCGACTTACGACGGAGTTCCGTTCCTACGCCCGTTCGTAACACGAAAATCGTAAGTCGAAATACACATACACACTGGCCGCACGTACATGTACAGTACTGTACAGTTACCAAGCACTTCGCCTATCCTAACAACCCTACGTAATTATCAAAAAACACATACAGTAGATTTGGAGCCATAATGAAGTAAAAAAATAGTTAATTTCTTACTGGGAGCTGGTCAATTCTTCCTCCGTCTGTTAGCATGTTAGCTTGTGCACCTCCGAGCTCCTGCAGCTTCACGCGGTCCACAGCGTTTACAGCAACGTCTGTTAACATGTTAGCTCGTTGCTCAGCTGTAGCCTCTGCCTCGTAAACCTCTGTTCCAAAAAATAAGGTCTCTGTATTTCCACGCGCGGTCCAGCAGTCTAGAGTTGGCATACTAGTCCCTCCTGACCTCCACTGCCCCGGTCTCTCCTGTAAGTTTCCAGCGCGTCAAGCTCCCTCCCTCCCTGTAAGTTTAGTTTCAGTATTTTCTATTGTAAAGGTGCATAAACCACGTAACTCGAACAATGCTTTTCAATGGGAGGGCGTTCGTAACCGCGAAACATCGTAACTCGAGACCATCGTAACCCAGGGACTACCTGTATAGTTATAACTAGGTAGTCCCCGACCTACGACGGAGTTCCGTTCCTACGTGGCGTCGTAAAGCGAGTTTCGACGTAACTCGAAACCTACGTCCAAACTGCACCTTATACGTACAGTACGTTATTTTACCAAGCACTTAGCCTATCCTAACACAGTGCCCTACATAATTATCAAAAAACACATACATTTGGAGCCATAATGAAAGAAAGAAGAGTTAATAACCTACTGGTATGCTGGTGAAACAGTTTTCCTTCGTCCTTCCGTCCCTCCTCTGTATTCTCCATTCGTTAACATTGTAAAACCGCCATCCATAAAACAGCTACTTTTCCACAGCTGCTGCGTGTCCAGCTTGCTCCAACAAGTTTTGTTTTGTCTTTTGAATGTCCAGAGGACCAGACGTAGCTAGCCTCCGCAGCTAACCGGAAACTGCGTGAATCGGCTTCAAAATAAGATTTATATATAATATTTTAATGGAAATGCATGATGTAACCACAAAACGTCGTAACTCGAGACCGTCGCAACACAAGGACTACCTGTAAATATGATACTACTGTATATCGTTTTTTATTGATATAGTCTCATTTTATATCGCGTATGAAATTCTCTCCATCGCCCAGCCCTAACTCAAACCATCACTGACTTTGGAAACGTCACTCTGGACTTCATCAGTGTAGATTCTGAAACTCCACTCTTCCTCCAGACTCCAGAAATTCAGTTCAGTTTATTCATATATCATCAAGTCACAACAGAAGTCCTCTCAGGGCACGGAACAGAAACATACATATACTGTACATTATAAATGCCAATTAGAAAAGTTTTCTATCTAAGGAAGGAAGGAAGCCAGTAGACACGTTGAGTCTTCATTTCGTCAGTTTCCCATCCTGAGCTAGCACAGAGGCAACAGTGGAAAGGAAAAACGCCCTCCAAACCTCCATCAGAAGCAGGCTCAGGACAAGTGGCCATCTGCTTCGACCGGCTGGCTTTGAGAGGAACAGAAAGGAGAAACGGAATGGCAGGTCCCTCACTAGGAGGAAAGATAAGAAAACACATTAAGATAGAAACAATTACAAACTATTTATTTGTAACTTATTCATGTGATGAAATTAGGTTAATTTGTCCTCCAGCAGTTTAAGCCTATAGCAGCATAATTAAGGGATAGCTCAGGAAACCAACGCCAACCCTAACTATAGGATGCATCAAAAAGGAAAGACTTAAAACTGGACGATGTGTCAGCCTCCACTTTTGGAAACTCTAGGAACCACAAGTAAACCTGCAGCCCGAGAGCGAAGTGCTCTGTTAGGAAAATATGGAACAGTAAGATCTGTAATATAAGATGGAGCTAGGTTGTTGAGGGCTTTGTAGGTTAGAAGTAGGATTTTGAATTAAATTCAGTTTCCTACCAAAATAAATGACCTAAACATTTACATTCATGTGAATAGAGGACGTTGGACCACTGGTCCAGTTCTTTGTGTCGTCAGCAGGTAAGACACTTCTGATGTTGTCTCTGGTTCAGGAGTGGCTGGACTCGAGAAATGAGACATTTTTGATCTCATGTCCACGAGTTAATCATTTGATCAGGGTGTGACACCAGCAGTTTACAACGTTCAACCTCGTCACAATATTCTCCTTCTCTGAGTTCTGCTTTCTCTTTATTTGTGAGAAGTAATGATCAAAACTACTAGAACATATTTCACTCTGTGTAATTAATCTATGCAAAACACGAGTTTCACTTTATGAAGTGATTGAGAAGAAAAACTGAACGTTTTCGTACATGCCTATGGAACTCCCTCCCTGACTACCTGAGAGCTCCACAGTCACTGGATGACTTTAAAAAAGGCTTAAGGACCTTTTCTTTTTAAGCAAGCCTATTCTGCCTCCACATGATTTTATCTCTGTTTTTAGTTGATATTTTATCATTGTTTTTAATTGATTTTATTATTGATTTTATTTTATCATTGATTTTACTTGATTTTATCACTTGTTTTGATTTTAGTTGCACTTTGTAGCACTTTGAGATTTTTGTTAATGAAAAGTGCATTACAAATTAAATTAATTATTATTATTATTATTATTATTATGTTGACGTGCGCGTTTTCTCGTGGTTTCCTCCTGACCAGCCCAAACCACCGTCCGTCTCGACACGATTCTTCTCTTCCGCCCTTTAATTCTCAGGTTATTTGTCACGGCGGTGAATTCTCGTGTAGGAGCGCACGTTTTTCACCGCTCCGCTCGCCCGAGTGGCGTTTCGGCGTTTCTTCTTTCGCTTGAATTCTTTATCTCGCTCCACTCCAAGCCGCCGCCTCTTTCGCTCGTTTTTCTGACCAGACGAAGCTCGTCGGCCTCGAGGTGAATCAGTTCCTCACTCGTTTGTTTCCAGTTGCCACAGTTTATTTTATTTTTAGACGAGTCTACTTCCATACAGGCTCTTGAGTCATCCGACACAAGAAGCCAGGTCGTCGTCATTTGTGCTGAAAGCTGCATTTTTCTGTCCTGTGACTGATGGAAGTGTGGAGCAAAGTGCAGCTCAAACTTACAGCGCTGTAAAAACACAAACAGTCGTCTTTGGTAAAACTACCGTAGGCATGGCAGGAATGTGTTTTTTATTTTATTTTTCTGGCTCTTCATGAGTTGAGCCTGAGTCATAAAGCAGTTTATTTTCTCTCGGATCATTTCCTGGTTTCAGATTTGGTTCTGGGCGGCGACCTCGCCCCCTGCAGAGATCCTGGTTCTGGTTAGAGACTCATCAGGATCACGTGGACGCCTTTAACTGTTAAAAGATGAAGTGGCCGTTGTTAAAGTTTAACAACGGCCACTTCGCTGCGTCTTGGCCGAGTGTGTGTGTGTGTGTGTGTGTGTGATTTTACAGCGAGGGTTTGTGTTTCAGCTCTAACGTTGTTTGTCCTCAGTCGTCTTTAGTTGTTCCTGGAAATGCTTCACAACAAAAACAGGGTTTTGTTTTTATTCTAACTGATCTGTGCCAAATAAATGCAGCGTTGCAGGAATTAACTGTAACCTCAGCATCTCTTCCAGATGTTTCAAATCAAAAGTCTTGTAGCGGCTTTAGAGGGTGACTCATAAAATCAGAGGGCTTTTGGAGGGGGGGGGTGATGCTTTATGGTTTTTGTAGTTTTTCTGCATCAACAAAAATGGAAAAGAAACTGAATTAAACTACCTTGATACAAGAAAAAATAATTTGAAAAATATTACATAAAACACATTATTGAACATTTAAGAAAAACATTTAAAATGTGCAAAAATATTAATATTAATAAAATTATATTAAACGACTTAAAAATATATTTTAAAACAAAATGAAAACTTTGCATTAAAATACTAAAATTTATTTCTTGTTAGTAAGACAAATTATGGAAGCCATAAAAAAAGTTCAAAACTAAAAACAAAACTGTTTAGAAAACAGCAAGTTATTAAAGTAATATAATTTAAAACAAACCTAAAAGCTAAGAAAATGGAGCGACAAAGAAAAATACCAGATTAAGATGAGTATAAAACTTCAATTAATTTATTCTTTAAATACATAAATATATAGATGAATAAATACAAATAGAAAATACAGTATCAGACTTGTAGTTTGTTTAGTTCGGTAATATAAACATTTTAACAGAAATGTTCAAAATATGTTTACCGGTAATAAAAATATAAAATTTAAGCAAAGTGACACCATCTTGTTTTGTTTTTACCAATATTTAGTTATATTTAAACATTTATTGCAATAAAATAAACTTTAGATTAGCGCTGGCCGATTTGGCCAAATTTTATCACGATATATTTCTTAATTTTTGTCTCACGATTTAATTCCGATATCGATATAAACAGTGTAAAAGCCCCAGAAAACCTGTACAAATAAATTAATGGTCACCTTTTATTATTTAGCCTTCAAAGAAATTTGAAATCACTGCCACATAAACATAAAACTAAACTTTGTCAATATTAATAATTTTAACTTTAACAACAACATAACCTAACGTCTGCTGCATGTGTTTCTCTTTTGATACAGCTGGGGGGAGTTGTTTCAGGGACACGTTGGCTTTAACTTTTAACTTCTGACTCTCAGCATATTCTATCGAGTGCAACAAGTTCGATGTGTTCCCACCGTTAGTTGAAATGTCGCTCTGGCACATTAAGAAAGCCGAACCACTTCCACACCGCCAAATTACTCTTTCTTTTATCAGTGATGTCATCTGCTTTCTCTTCACTTGTGAAAGCTCATTCAGTCACATTCTGATGTAGGGGTGGACGATTAATCGCATTTGCGATTATCTCGCGATATGTTAAAACGCGATTCTCTAATCGCACGGGCTGCGATTTGACTGGTCACGAGATTTGGTAGTGAACCGCTCTGGCCACGCGCAGCTCTGAGCGGAGCAAAACAGAGCAGAGCAGGGAAGAGGAGACCGTGCGCTCCAACACAGTTGCTCCAGGCTCGATAGAAGTCATAAAAGTTATAAATTCAGGTAAGTTAGCTCATTTAAATGTGTATCTGATCTTAGAGGCTGAAACACAGAGACCGCGCGAGATAAACAGAGAGCGAGCTGGTCATGTGACCGGGTCTGTTGTTGACGGTGCCCTGTTAGCAGCTAGCTCAGCAAGCTAACGTTCTTCGTGAAAAAGCGCATTAATTTTCTGATTAAAAAAAACAGTTGCGTCATTAGTGATATGAATTAATACAGAACCAGTAAAAATAATCACATTTTAAATCGCAATCGCAATTTATAGAAAAAAAAATCGCGATTAGATTATTTTCCAAAATCGTTCAGCCCTATTCTGATGTCATGCGCACTCATTTTGAAGCGAAAACTTACCACGTGTTTTAGCCTAGCCTAGCCTGACACCGCTAACTCCCTCGAGCTGTGGTGTACGTCAACACACACGTAGTTGTGTTGCGGCTTTTTCTGTTCGGGTCGAAACTGAAGCGGCCGCTTCAACCCGAACAGAAAAAGAAAAGCGTCGGTGAAACGCTGTAATCCTATGGAAATACAGGTAGTCCCCGACTTACGAGCGAGTTCCGTACATATGAGTTGCTCGTAAACCGGAAATTCGTACGTCGGAACAAGAAACACGTGTTCTCGTAAGTCCGGATTTTCGCTCTTAAGTTGGAACATTTATGGTAGCGCTACTACGAACACTCGTTTTTCATCAAAAACATTCATACTACTTCATAAACATGCTCAGAAACGTGTTTCCAAATGGTTAGCTAACACACTTTCATCTAAAAAAACAAAAAAGTGCTGTATTTTTTACAAATTTACTGCTCGTTCGCCAGCTCGTAAGTCCGGGACCTCGTATGTAAGAGCGCTCGTCAGTCGGGGACTACCTGTATATTGGAAATGTGCTTAAAACTCATATCATGTTATTGAATAAAATTATATTGTGATATATATTAGGGCTGCACGATTAATCGCATTTACAATTATCTCGCGATATGTTAAAACGCGATTCACTAATCGCACGGGCTGCGATTTGACTGGTCACGTGACTTGGGAGTGAGCCGCTCTGGCCGCGCGCAGCTCTGAGCGGAGCAAAACAGAGCAGAGCAGGGAGGAGGAGACCGTGCGCTCCAACACAGTTGCTTCAGGCTCGACAGAAGTCATAAAAGTTATAAATTCAGGTAAGTTAGCCCATGTAAACGTGTATCTGATCTTAGAGGCTGAAACACCGAGACCGCGGGAGATAAACAGAGCGCGAGCTGGTCATGTGACCGGGTCTGTTTTGACGGTGCCCGGTTAGCAGCTAGCTCAGCAAGCTAACGTTCTGCGTGAAAAAGCGCATTAATTATCTGATAAAAAAAAAACAGTTGTGTCGTTAGTGATATGAATTAATACAGAACCAGTAAAAATAATCACGTTTTAAATCGCAATCGCAATTTATAGAAAAAAAAATCGCGATTAGATTATTTTCCAAAATCGTTCAGCCCTAATGTATGTAACTGGGACCCTGTGTACATAATCTCGTTTTCAACACATGTACTACATGCGGTGCAAATGACAATAAATTCTCTCTGACTCTGACTCTAATATATATCGATATCAAATTATTGTCCAGCCCTACTTTAGATACTGTTTTACCCAAGTAAGGCTCTAAATTTGGAACATACAGGTAACTAAAAAAAAATTAAACATTTGAAACTTTTGTTTGAAAGTCTAAATCTGAACTTTGAAGTTTAAAATTTCCTCTAAAGATCGTATTTGAACAATGCTTGGACCACGAAGCTTCAGACTGTTTGGATTCAGCTTCTACTCCACGAGGAGCTAAACAAACCAAAGAAAAAGCAGCTAAAACTCTGAAGTTGCCGCTTGGTTCTTGACATGGCAGATGATAAAGCCATGCTCTCCTCGGGACAGGTCTGTGTTTTCTTGGAGTCTTAAATCCCAGGAAACGGTAAAAGAGTCGTTTGTTCTTTTCTGTTGAGAGAAATGAGAAGACGCTCCAGTTTTTGTGACAATAAGTGAAACCAGATGTTGGGTTGTTCTGATCCACTCTGGACTTTCTGACCAATACTGGGTTCGGTGTTGCATCAAGAAGTTTGGACTCCACATTTAGTCTTTCTTTCTGGACGGTTTTGCGGCCCGTGCTTGTGCATTTGGTAATTTTTGAATCTCAGTGGGAATTCCTCGCAGAATGAAAAATGGAGCTGGAGGTCGTGGGAAGGTCAGGACGACGGCGCTCCGGCTCCTCTCCGTGCAGAATTGTTGTACGTGCATGCTGTCAGCTCTGTTTGAGTAAAAGTCCTGGTCCAGGGCGGAAAACTTTGTTTTCATATCAAACCGCCCGGACAAACGTCCGCTCCACATCTGTAGGGTTAGGGTTAGATTTGAAGCAGCAGACAAAAAGAAACTTCTCTATAATTTTGTAAAAATTCCCTAATTTAAACACCGGGGTCTCAGATGTTTTGGTGTTTGCAGCCTTTTAGTTATGTTTTTTCTGGTACAATCACCTGCCTGGTCTGGACCAGCAGTCCTTATGGAGACTAAAGCCTGGTCCAAACATGACAGAACATCATTCTTGGGTTAGTTTTAGGGCTAAAGTATGAATGAGGTTAGGATTAGGGTACAGGAATGAACTGAAACCAAAACAAAGACCTGAGAAGGACACAAGTTGAACATTTTTGTCTGTAGACTTGGCAAAATATGTTATAAACCAGTGGACTGGTTTTAACGAAACTCTGAAAGTAATACATCTACAACTGGTTCAAGATGGCCGCCA
Source organism: Garcialebias charrua (assembly GCA_038048925.1). Classification (NCBI taxonomy): domain Eukaryota; kingdom Metazoa; phylum Chordata; class Actinopteri; order Cyprinodontiformes; family Rivulidae; genus Garcialebias; species Garcialebias charrua. Next base: position 8,203 of record JBBPBX010024838.1, on the reverse strand, counting down.
CAGCCAACTGACCTCGACAAACTCAAATCACCATAACTCTGTCATCTTTATAGACTTTGAGCTACGATTTGGTGTGGTAGTAGCTCTGAGTCATCCCCAACTCTTACTGTGAGCACCATGACATGCGAGGTATTTGCACCAAACTTTGCTCATTAGCAAAATATCTCATGAACCACTGGGCGAATTTTAGTAAAACACAGAATGGAAAATCGACACCAGAGTACTTTAGTATTCTGTCCAATTCAAGATGGCTACCACAGCTATCCAACACGGTTGCTAAATTTTTCAGATATTGAGCTAAAGTTTGATGCGTTGAAGTCCTCCAGCATGTACCACAAGACGTCGTGTCCTGGAGTCGCACGAGGCTGGGATCATGAGGAGGATTTCGTATACAGTAGGGTGATTTTCATTCCTTCAAAGAAATCCAGACCTTTGTTTGGATTTGGGGAGAATTACTGTTATTGAGATATTTGGGGCACAACTGTTAATTTGTGTAACTTAACAGCACTGATGGGAACATTTAAGGTCTTAAAAAAGGGTCGGCATGACCGTCTGGTAATGCTTCAGAGACCGTACGATGGACGAAAGGTTTTTAATAGGTCTGTCACGATAACGAAGTTTGCCGGGCGATTAATCGTCACAGAAATTTATTGTGATAAACAATAATATTGTTTGAAATTTGACGATAATTAGTAATTATCGTCAAATTTAAGACAAAATGTTGGTAAATTTTTGTGTGTAGTTTCTTTCTTGACCACTGGATGGCAGTACATATAAGACTGTTTGAGCTAAAGGATGGATAGTGAAGGAGCGAGCAGCGGATCTCAAAGAAAAATGGGAGGGAGGCCCCTTGACGTGACATGGGCTGTCTCTCTTTGGTTCTCAAAATGGCGGACGCTTGGTGTGGTTTGAGCTGTTTAGCATAGCAGTTTTCACATAAAGATTTTAATAAAAATCAGTAAACAAGTTCTCAGCTTCTTTTAGCAGAAAAACAACTTTTTAGACGACGGCACGGGTTTCAACCATGAATTTTGGGACTCAAATAAGACGGAGGCTTTTTCCTGAGCTTAGCTCGTAGCTTAGCTTCTCAGCTTAGCTGCTTTTAATGAACCGAAAATGCAATTTCGGACGATTAAAACGGATTTTAAAGCTAAAGGGAGGGGTCAGTGAAGAGCAGCGGAGTTGAGCCTTTTGTCATCCAGCGTCTTCAATAGAGAGACACGAAGAAACGATAAAGCCGATAAATGAAAATGAGGTCGACAATTTTTATTTATCATGTGATTAATTGATTTATTGTTTATCGCGACAGACCTAGTTTTTAACGGGTCTTGAAAAATGACTTGACTGAACATTGTTGGATTTTTACCTGGATTTGCGCATGAACTTTGAAGTCTTGACTAACATACCCCTGCCTGAGGCCTCGCTGGTCGTTTTGATCCACAGGCGGCAGGAGGGTTAAATGGATCAGATTGACTCAAACTATTCTCAACCCTCAGAACAATCTTAAATCGAATTTTGTGAGCAACTGTTGCCCTGTTGGTTTGAAAATACATGTGAAATATTTTGATTATGAATCCACTCGGATCACTTTTACTTTTTTAATTGAACATTGCCTCCAAGGAAACAATAAAGCTTTCCTGTTGGTCTTCAACCGGTGAAAGTTGCGTCGTCTGTCTTGAGTCTGTTGAGTTTCTTCGCTGACACTTTGGAAGTTTACAGAAAACGTTTGTTTTCATGAGCAAGTCCTGCTATTTCCTGTGGCCATTCCTCCCGTTCGGATGGTATTTCCTGTTTGTCTGGAAGAAAAGTTCAGTTTTGTTGTTTTTTTTTTAACAGAGTGCACGTTGCAGTAAAACCCTGCTCATCCTGTGAGGTCATTCCTCACGTTTCCTTTCCTCCTCCTCGTGCTCATGTTTTACATTTTCCCTCCTCTCGTCATCGTTTTTTCTCCTCCCTGTTTCATGTGAACTTTGCTCCCCCCTCTCCGTGTTCAGAGGACGACTGAAAGGCCCGTGTCCTCCCATCTAATAAACAAAACATGCTCGGAACCAGGAAGTGAAGGAGCCTCGCATTAAAAACCGTTGCTTTAATTGAGATGAAGAACCCCATTAGCGAAGTTTACCCGTCAAATTAGCGATGCCTGTTCCAGGTCTGCTCTGATAAGTGTTCTGGTCTTTAACGTCAAGTAGAGAGGGAGGGACGGACAGTGAAAAGAAAATAAACACACAGATACGCAGCGGGTGTTTACGTTTCCGGGCCGAGGGTCTGATTATGAAGGAATGCGAGGCCGCTGCGGTTCTGTCGGCGTTGGGATTAAAGGGTCAGCGACAGCCTGATGAGACCCAGGCGTCGCACCACGCTGCCATGTGCAGAAGAACAGCAGCACTTCCTGTATCTGCGTAGAAGTAAACAAACAACAAGTCTGAGCTTTAATCAAAGCTGCATTGAAAAAGTACTAAAATAAACATGCTGGTTCTGAGCTTTAAGGTGTGGAAGATTGGAGGTTTTTATTGAGTTAACTGTTAAAAGTTATCTGTTTGTGCTCACTTTATCATGAGGAGGACTCTCAGCTACTACCACACCAAACTTTTAACTCAGCATATGAGCGTTTGGCTGCATTGCACCCAGTTTCCTGAAGTCAGTCGGCTGTGGTGGCCATCGTGAAATGGGTTGACTTCCAAAGTTAACCAGCTGTAGACGTTTTACTTTCTAAGCTTAATTAAAATCCCTCAAGTGGTTCATGAGATATTTTGCTAACAGACGAATAGGGTTGACTACAGTGGGTAAAGAGACTTTTAAAAACAGTGCTGGGAATAAATCTCAACTACTGCCACACCAAAGTTTAGCCCAATATCTGTAAAATTATCAGTTATACTAATTTTTGAATTTTGGGTTACTTAGCCATGGCGGACATTTTGAATGGGGTAGACTTCACAAGTAATTCAGTTTTAGATGTCCATCCTCTGACACTACATGTACTGTATAAGGGTGGGCGGCTTAATAAAACTAAAGTTTCATCTAAAGTGGTAAGGAAGCACCAATCGAAATCTTCAATAACATTTTTTTTTTTAAAACTGTTAAAGCACATAAAAACATGCCTCTGTTAATTACACGATCACCCTTCATACCAACACTCTGTGGCAAAGTACAGTATTAGGAAAAAACGATAAACGCCACTGTAATAAAAAATTAAGCTATTGTTTGATTGCATTTCATTCTAGCACCTCTTTTTTTATAATAAAAATAATTTAATTTGAAACGCACTTTTCATTAACAAAAATCTCAAAATGCTACAAAGTGCAACTAAAATCAGTGATGAAATCATCTTATTTGTCTTATTTTTGGACGTTTGGGCTCCTGTACCAGCTCCGTTCCACTTTTTCTGCAGCGCTGTCTTGGCTCGTGAAAATAATTTTAATTAGTTGATTCTGCACTGTTTTTAAACTAAGACGTTTCGGTGGCGTTTTCAATTTAGGCAAACAATTTTATGAAAATTCATAAAAAGGTTCATTCTAGTACTTTAAACTATTGTGATTTTGATATTGAATGGTCCGACTCTTAATTCTATTTTTTTTATAGCTGTAGTTCATATAAGTTCACATTGCAGGTAGTTTAGGCTCTATAATCAGAACACTACAGTTACTTTGTGTAATCTCAATGTTTCCAAGGTTTTTACTGTTCAAAAATGTGCTATATTAATTCAAAATAAACAATAACTGGATATAAAACTGTATCAAAGTTCACACAGAGCACGATGTGTAGTCGGGAAGATTTTACAGCAGCGTCAAATCCTATAACAAAGATCAACACTTCTTTTGGGACTTTTTATTTATTTAACAAGGTTCTTGATACTGTAAGTCCATTTGTTTCCATTTTTGTGTCCAAGGTCAGGAAGGATAATGTTCTGTCTGCAGCACAAGTCTCGATCACTCCATCTCTTTGTATTTACAGAGTTGTTCTTGTTTTAAAGTATGAAGTCATTTTATTTCTTTGGGTTTTGATAGTTCAGCAAGAAATATTTTGGGAATGTGGATAATTAAAGGACAAAAAAAAAAAACTGCTCTAGCAGATCTGAAAGTAACGTCTTAAGCCACAAGGACTGGACTGATGTTTTCTGAAAACCTTCCACGAGTCCAAAAACAACGTTTAGCCAAATTAGAGGCGATCGGCGTGAAAATAATGAGACGAGCACAGATTCAGAGCCAGTCAGGGGTCAGCACAGCTGCTTGGACTTCAAGGTCCTGTGAATGTTACTGGTTTTGAAATGGAAATGTGTGAGTGATCGGCGCCTCTGGGAGGGTGTAGACGGCGAGCGGCGTGCGTGACGCCGCGGGAGGCGCACCTCATTAATGCGGCGGGGCAAAAGGAAGCTGGCAAACGGGGAGGACTGCGACGCCAAACACAAACACTTGTTTCAGGGTTACTTCTCAAGGACGTGGACAAACTCTGCTAATGACTGTTCTCTCGTGGATCAATCTGACCCGAGGAGTGGCGGTGTACAGGTTACCAATCAGCCTCAGGAGATGGGCTGTTTTTTCACTTTATGGATTTTTTCAGGTGTTTTTGTTTCACCTCCAACTTTAAAAAAATGTGAGAAGAGAAGAACGAGTTGTTGCAGCACGACTCAGTCATGACGGAACAGATTTTGGATGCAGGTAAAGGAATAATTTTAGATGAGTTTGCCTCTAGTTTGTGAGAGTCGTAAATTTATTTTATGACATTTTGTCAACAAAAGCTCAATGAAGCCTGGTTATAATGGTCCAGTCTCTTTGAACGTCTCTAAACAGTTTCTGACTCCTTTGACCCTACCGACTTATTGACCCTACCAACATATTGACCCTACCAACATATTGACCCTACTGATATATTGGCCCTACGATATATTGGCCCTGCCGATATATTGGCCCTGCCGATATATTGACCCTACCGATATATTGACCCTACGATATATTGACCCTACGATATATTGACCCTACCGACATATTGACCGTACCGATATATCGGTTGGGCTCTAATAGTTTGCTTCGTAACCTCCATCTTGATCTACGGCTTGTCTGTTGTCGGGTCATTCAGAAAAACATATAAGTTTTATAAAAGAGATGGAGTTTGTATGTTTTCTCCGTACTGCGTTAGTTTTACCAGTCCGGGGTGTCCCTGTGATAGACTGCAGACTTGTCAAGGGTGTCCCCACCTCTCACACATTGATGGTTGGACATGGGCACCAGTGACCCCCACGACCCGACAAGAGATTGTCTTTTCTCTCTCTCTCTCTCCCCCCCAAACACACATGCACATCTATCGGGCCGTCCTATAATAATTCAGTCTCTATTAACCTCTGGTTGCTCTTTGTCTCTCTATTAACCTCTGGTTGCTCTTTGTCTCTCATCTCGTCCTTCCTCTACCTCTTCCTGCTGCTCTTCCTCCCGGCGATGCTCATCTGCTTCATCACTGTCGCTGGTTCTAGACTGACTCAGACATCAGTCAGGATATTACACTACTTTGGAAATAAGTCTGAGCTCTGCTGGTCTTAACAGCCCCACCGTGGGTTCTGTAATGATGGAGCTGCTGGAGCCGGAGCCTTCTGTTGCCTCCCTGACAGTCGGCGTTTCTCGTCCGTGCGTGCAGCTGACAGATAAGGTTTTGATGTTAATTACAGCACGTGTAGCCTGTCAGAGACACTGAGTCACCAACGGACGCTGCTTTCAGCCTCATCATACGAGACGTTCAGAATCAAAGCCAGCAGTTGTTTTACAGCCAAGCGTTCAGATGAGACTTAGCTTCAGGTTTGTTGCAACTTTCCTCTCATTTACATCAGCTCATTTGGCAAAGGCTCAGTCTTAAGCCCGAGATACACTCATGCGTCCTCAGGTACGCCACCATACGCGCGCATTTTGTGCGCATGTGTTTTGCTGATATGCTTCAGCATATGTCAGAAACTCAGCTCCTTGTTGTAATATGAGCAGCTGCACACGGAGGGGACTCAACTGAGCTCGCTGATTGGTTACTTGCTGACACGCCTACTGAAATGATTGACAGCCAGCTCATGTAGCGCCTTGAAGACCGCGGCGGTGTTCATGCGGTGTTTCTACTATATATGTTGTAAAAAGTTCTCTCAGAAATAAAAATAATAACAGGGAGTGCTTTTCCTGCAGCACACAGCCCACCAGGGATATTTAAAACATCGCCGCACCCAGGTAGGACCTGAATTCATTCATTTCAATCATCGAGTGAACGGAGGAAGAAGCGGTTACTTGACTTTAGGCAAAAAAACAAAAGAAAAGGCCCGATCAGCGATAAAGAAGGGGAATTTATTTAATTTGTGTAACATACAAAACAGTCCGGCGCCGGGGAAGTTTATGTTCAGACACCGCGCATCGCGTATGCGTAGTAAAAAAAAACTTTTGCGCGTACGTGCCCTGAGGGGCTACGCGGGGCTACGCTTTTGCCACAGCGTACGTACGCTGCGTATAGGCGTATCGTGAGGACGCTCGAGTGTATCTCGGGCTTTACTCTTGAGGGGGGGGCTCCTAAAAGTCAGTTTTTGCATCACAATGACCATAATTTCTGTCGGTAGCAGCTAAAATCCAGAGATTTGCGTCTCTACAATCATCTCATCACATTCATCTGTAGTTTACTCCTGATTTAAAACTGATTAAAAGTGATGTTTCATTTCTCAGGTTGGGTAAACTGGTCCAAAGAAAAAGCTGCTCATATTTAACCCATGTGCCTCATGGTTTACTACTGTCAGGGACATTTATTTTGTGGAAAATGTTAAAAAAATTAAGAATCTTTTTTTTTTTTTTTAATCATCTACTTTCAGGCGATTGTTTATTCCAGTCTGTTTAGGGTGTAAACAAAACGTCAGTTACAAACAAGGAAGTAAAAATGAAAGCTTGCTGGGTTTTGGAAACAGCAGCCATTGAAGCAACTTGGTTTTTATGCTAAGCTTAAAAAAGACCGTATTTTCCGCCTATAAGTCACATCAGTCTATATATGTTTTAATAAAGTTTCATGTTTAAGAATATTTTGACACTAAATATAATCCTAGTATCAGTTCCAGGGAAATCTGTTAATAATAATAATAATATTAATAATAATATTAATAATAATAATAATAATAATAATAATAAAAAAAGTTAACTATAACACACTTCCAAACTTCCTGGCTGTTTGACTGGTGCAGTCACAAAAATATACAGGAAAGCAGGATTTAAATCAGAACCATTAAATTCAGTTTTATTCGTCCTGATTAGGAACCTTGTCGGTTCAACAGTTTGAGTTTCTGTGCTGATTGTGTTTTTGTCAGAGTCAGAGAGTCAGAGTCAGAGAGAATTTATTGTCATTTGCACCGCATGTAGTACATGTGTTGAAAACGAGATTATGTACACAGGGTCCCAGTTACATCCAACAACAAATGCAAATTTTGGCTGAACAATGCGAGGTTTTGTACGGGAATCTAGTCTTAATCTGATTAAAGAGCACAATTTGCGTCAACTTGTTGTTTTATTTATATTTGTGTGCGCCTGTTGTTAGTCTGAGCCGTTTTCCTTCTTCGTAAATGAGCTTTCTGTTTGTTTGTTTCCACATCTCACAGTAGTGGAGTTAAATAAGACACAAGCTGATAATGCCAGTTTCTGCTCGTTAAAAGTGCCGTTAGATTATTCTTCATTCATTACCAGCTGATGATAAGAACCTGGACTTCAGCACTTTTACAGCCGTTCATTTCCCTTTGTTGAAAATTTGCCAATTTATCCCGGCGTCTGTTTGCGACCCCGGACAGGCGTCCTCATTAACCTTCAGGCTAAATCGTTTTGGTGAATTCCCATTAACTTTTCGACCGGCTCGTTTATTATACCACAAAGACGGGGGAGGGTCGTGCAACTCGTTCCTGTTTCTCCTGGAGATTTTATTTTATTTTAAGCCGAGATCATTAAAGTTAGTCTCTCATAAAGTCGACGTAATGATTTGTTGTGTGCTCCTTTGAGGCTAATTGTTGTCAAAATAGTAGAAATAAGAGATAATGACTCGGAGGGCTGTTCTGTGGCTGAGGAGAGTTATAATCCTGCTGTACGTTCTCCACAGCGTTAAACGCTTTAAGGCTAAGACAAGCAGGATGTTGGCAAGTTAACACCTGACAAATGATTACTGTATTAGAAACTGTCTCAGAGTTTGTGCAGAGTCTTGAGTCTTCATTGTCCAGTTT
>JBBPBX010024837.1:12084-35436 GCA_038048925.1 Garcialebias charrua | reverse complement strand
ATATATATATATATATATATATATATATATATATATATATATATATATATATATATAATATATATATATATATATATATATATATATATATATATATATATATATATATATATATATATATATATATATATATATATATATATATACATATATATACATACAGTATATATATATATATATGTAAAAAAAAAAAAAAGCACAACTTTATAATGAAATTGTGTGTAATAAAATTAAAAAGGAGAGGGTTTAGTGTTCTCCAGGAAATTAACTGGTTTTGAGCAGCAAGATATGAAGTATTCCTGTTAAAAAACACAGAGACTTATATCCAGCTTGGGGTGATTTATCTGCTGTGTTTATGAAATAACGATACAAAACAGTATTGATTAACCTATTCTTTATTAGGCAAGGCAAACATTTCGTGATAACTAAGGTGGCAAAGGACTATATTCAATAATAAAGCAATATGAAGTACACGTATTATATAAAGTAAACAAACATCTCACATGAGGCACGAGCATGACTTGGCTTTTTTCATTCAACCTTTATTTATACAGGTTAGTCTCATTGAGCCACGAGTACTCATTTACAAGAGAGACCTGTTTTAAACAAAGAATATAGATGACAACAATAGACCATCATATAAAAATTCATATAAAATGAAAAGTTAATAGGTTTGTTAGCTGTAACAGCACACTATATGCAACTTAACTTCTGCATGACTAAAATATACATTAACATGATATCCAGACTAAATGATATAACATCATTAGGCTCACCTTCTGTCATCTACACACATCAGGAAACCAGGAAACCAAAAGATGCTCAAAAAACAAAGCTCCATCCGTGTAGGGAGAGAAAAAGACTTCACTGCACGCACAGCAGCGGTGTGTCAGAACAGCCACGCTGCATTCAAAAACATAGGAATCATGAAATTCAAAAAGAAAACAAGCTACAGTCAAACAGAACTTAACTCAGCACACAAACTAACCACATATAAACAATGTGGGCTTTCTAATAAGAATCATATCAAAATCAATACTAAATAAAATTTTCAAAATTTCCACTTAGGGTGCCCCCCTAGTGGCGCTGGGGCCCTAAGCAGCCGCTTATGATGCGTATGCCTCCGGTCGGCCTTGCTTTCCAACACAAAACAGGAAGAACCAAAGTAAAGTAACTGGCTGGAGTCCGAACCAGAACCAGAACTCGTCACCCCATAATATTTTGTTAGCAGTTCCCCCTCAGACAGCGAGGCAGAAAGCACATTCCCAAAAGGCCGAAGCTCACAGGTGATCTTTCCAGCATTAAACGAATCAATTAAGTTTCCTAACCACAGAAGTTCTTCTAACTACTGCAGACGTCCTGTCTATATGACAGGATGCGCTTGAGGATTAAAAACTACATAATTTACTGTGTGCAGTAGCAAAAAAGAGCCTCTGTTAACCTGCAGAATTATCTGTTCCTAAAACAAGTACATGTATGACCCTCAGATCAGGTTTGTTCACTGTCTGCTTTCACCTGCTGAGCGGCAAACGCATGGTGGACCACAATGAGAGATGGAATATTAATGTAGACAACTCCCTGTTTGCTCAGGAACATCAGAGATGGAGGAGGTCCAAGCTATAAATCCATAATTGTTGCCGTAAGGCAGAATGTTGTATATTGTATGTTTCTGCTCGTATATATCCTCTGGAGCTCTGGAATATTTCAGCATTCCTGCACAACAGAAGGGTTTGGAAAATTACAATAAAATGCTGAGACCTCTGGAAGGTGAAACAGCGAGGGATGAACACATGGACATGTGATCAGGACGCTTTGTTTTACAAGCAAACGGGCTGTTAAAGGTTTCTGGAAAACAAGAGCAGCAGTCCTGCAGACGTTCAGGAGAGGCTCTGAAGGACAGCAACAACCTTCAATAAAAGAACAAACGAAGCAGTCTGAAGGAACCTGGAGATCAATAATAAATCAAAGACTGTGTCTCACTAAAATCACTCCCCAGAGGTTAAGCCAAAGTCTCTGTCTCTCTCCTGGGGAGCTCCCCTCTTCGTTTTCTCCTATCTGCTTCCAAACAAGTCAGACGGTTTCGTAAAACCACTTATGTGTGCAATGTTGAGTATTTTTTTTACATTCTCAGTCATGTTTACAGATGCTGAGCTGGATACTGAGTGTGGTAGTACCTGAGAGTCGTCTCCAACACGTATTGATGGACCGCCATCTTTAAAACTTTGGCATGCAAGGTGGTGGGTGATATGCATTCATTCACCCACAGAGACAACCCAGATTCTCTAAGAGTTGGGACATTGTGTAAAAAGTCAATAAAATCTCATATTTTATTCACAAAGGAAAAAAGTAAACATCAAATGTTGAAACAGACATTTTAGGGAATAAATACAATAGAGGGGTGATGGCAGCAACTCTAATGCCTCTTTTCCACCACCCCTGCTCAGCCCTGCTCAGATCAGCTCTTTACACATTGGATTTCCACCGCACTTCAGGACCGGTTCTGGAGGTGTGTCCAGAATCCAAAATCCTGCTAATGAACTTTTAATGAATTTTAGTTTACCATTAAAGGGGACCTCAGATGTATTTTTTAAATTTTTATGGTATTTCTGTGGGATATCCAGACCCTATTCCTTCAATTTAATGCACAAAATAATTATTAGATAATCAATTATACCCTTTTTAATTCTGCCATTTTTAACTTTCGTTTTGAACGACCGGTTTCTTGAAGTCCACGCCCTTCAACGATCTGTTCACGCCCTCTGTAACAGCCAGTATCTGTAATGTGTTGTTGTTTTAAAATTAGCTCTTTTTTTATTACTCATTTGACTTACTGTTAGTGTTAGCTTAAGATAACTTACCGAAACCCGTCTGAGCGCGCCGCAGTTTGCTGCTCCTTTTAGCATTAGACCACCCGAATCCGAAGCTAATGTTAGCTTGTTCCTCTTCCGGTTTTCGCCAGCTCCGCTCGTTGCACGCGATGAGATTTTGGGAGTTATCGCTGTTCCAGTGAAGACAACACAAAGTTCACCAAGTGTCTCCCGTAAATTAATCTGTAAGGAGAAGGTCCTCTTGCTGCGAGCCTGCTGCGAGGCTGCTGCAAGGCTGTACAGTTGAAGCTCCGCTCCATCGCGCCGGAAGAGGGTCCCGTCGAACCCGGTCCTTCCGCCTGTGGTCCGCTCGTTTAATTTTTGCCGGCTGCGCGTTGGCAGCGATCGCAAATACACTAAAAATTGAACTAAAACATAAAAATAACAATTATACTTTATTTATAAAGCCATTTAAAAAAACACAGCTGCAACAAAGTGCTGTACACATGAAATTAAGAACATATAAACAAAAGATGAGATGAAATCATGAAAAACAACAGTCATGTGTTTAATACAGAAGTGGGTTGAGCCTAACCAGGGGTTGCTAGGTGAGGGGCTGGACTCAGGTTTGATCTGATTGGCTGGCGGCTTGTGACGTCAATAAATGCAGGAAGTGTGAATCCTGGTGTATTTATCAAAAATAAATAAATCTACTTAGAGTAAATAAACCACTGGGTGCATTTTTTTGGCACAAGGACTGTTTTTTTATGAAGTAAATACCCAAAGTTTAGTAAAAAAACATTAAAAAGTGAATTTTGCATGTGTGGTCCCCTTTAAGAGAGTTCTGCGATGAATTAAACTCAAAACAGTCTGCTCCTCAGATACATAGTTAAATTGTTATTTTAAAATATGAATGTTTCTGTTAACTTATTTTATATATGAATATTTCTGTTCAGTGCCCTGAGATGACTTCTGTTGTGACGGCGCTATATGAATTGAATTAATGAACCAGATTCTACGAAATACTGTATTTAAAAATTCCATATTTTTCTTCGTCATTTAATGTATTTGCACTCATTGTATCTACTTTTATTGTTCAATTTAGATATGTGGTTTTGTTTCTTGTGTAAAGATTTTATTTTAGCGTTGATTTAAAGTGTAATTCTTGTTTTGTGATTTGTACATCTGTGGGTTAGAATAAAGTTGAACTGAATTTCGTAGCTCTTCTTGAGGTAAATATTCCTGAGAGATCCAAAAATTTTGTCTTTTTATGATTTTTCAGCTGAGTTAACTTTAATTAACAGGTTATTTAATAAAGTCAAAGTGAAAACATGATTTTATATAAAGCTGGCACAGTGGATTAATTTTTATTCTTCACTGTTTAAAAAAACATTATTTTGTCTATCTATCTATCTATCTATCTATCTATCTATCTATCTATCTATCTATCTATCTATCTATCTATCTATCTATCTATCTATCTATCTATCTATCTATCTATCTATCTATCTATCTATCTATCTATCTATCTATCTATATCTATCTATCTATCTATCTATCTATCTATCTATCTATATCTATCTATCTATCTATCTATCTATCTATCTATCTATCTATCTATCTATCTATCTATCTATCTATCTATCTATCTATCTATCTATCTATCTATCTATCTATCTATCTATCTATCTATCTATCTATCTATATATATATATATATATATATATATATATATACATATATATATATANTCTCACCGTGGTGAGCAGAGTTGAGGCTGAGTAGGAGTGGTGAAAAAGGGCATAATTAGGTGAAAGAAATGCATATTGCCCGCTGACTTGCTTGCCACAGAGATCCCAGGATCTGATAATGTTCAGAGTCCATATTGGGGATGACTCTCAGCTACTACCATACCAAACTTCAGCTCTTATCTGTAAAACTGCCTGAGGTGGAGCCATGTTTGTGTTTCCAAACGTGTTTAAACGCTGAACAGTCGGTGGCAGAAAGATGGAGGTTCTTATGGAGGACAGAAGAAGAGTACCGGTAAATATGTTTGATACAACTTGAGCTTTATTCTCATAAACACTGAAACTCGATACAAAGCAGCACTTTTTCCTGTTTCAGGCCGACCTTTAACTGAATTTATTCATAAAACTGGTGAAATCAAATCCTTTATGTGTGTGTAGATGGTTAGTGTCATGTAGTTCAAGTTAATGTTTACTTTGAATTTGGATCATTTGGTTGACATGTTCCTCTGTGGAATATGTTTGAGTTGTTTGAGTGTAATTAAAGAATAAACAAGGAAGTCCTCAGTTGCTCGGTGTTTACTCCTCCAGTCCCTCGGAATAAATCCCAGGATGACTCACTTTTCTGTTGGTTTCCACTTGCTCTGCTGGACGCTCGGCTTCCGAGTGTCTCCGTCTCTGCCTGCAGAGGCGGAGGATTTATTCTAACGTCAGCGTTTGACGTGTCTGGGCTTTCTCCTGAAGACGACATCAGTCCTGCACGGTGAGGTGAACGCAGCCAGGTGGAAACAGGGATGAGCTGAGAGGAGATACGGCCGTCAGGTGAAGGTTCAGGGTGTGGAGTTTGACCTGTGAGGCTCCGTCAGGTGAAGGCGGAGCCTCACTGGCTGCACATGCTGGAGACAAAACAAACATTGGACAAAGGATTATAATATTGTAGTGTGTGTGTTTTTTCAGTTTATCTTTGAGTGTTATTTCTCCTTGTGGTTTATGTTTATTTTTCTATCCCTTGCATTTTGGTTCAGCTCCCTGTGTTTCCCTGCCAGTTCTCATTTTTACCCTCACTCCACCTCACCAGTTGTTCTTCAGTCACTTTCCACTCTCCCCATCCTCTTTAAACCGTCCCTGATCACCCTCCAACAGCGGCTCGTTGTCTTGACCTCCTGTCAGATCTCCGTCTCGGTCCTCCGTCTTGTGCTGCCCTGCGTTTTGTGAGGTGCTGCCACGTCAGCCATTTCTTTTCATTTATTTAATAAATCACATTTTGTTTTGCTCAAGCTCATCGTGCCCGCAGGCATCTGGGTTCAATCCACTGACCCAGATAAAACATACGTTATCCTACAGGAGAAGTTAAAATTTTAAAATAGATCCATAAACCACAACAAGGCCAAAGTGAACTGGTCACACTGGGTCAAGGGCCGGGGATTGAAAATATTATTTTCAACAAGTTTTAAGCGCAGGAGGTGAGGAGGTGTCGCAGCAAATCCTTCCAGAGTTTAGAACTTGCAGAGGAAACTGAGAACCTCTATGAACCTTTGGAGATATTTTGGGTCGTCCTTGTGAATTTGAGACAATTGGATTGGATCGCCCATAAAGACACTCAAGGCTACAGGAAAAAGTAAACTGTCTGTCTGAAGAAAAACAAGAACCAAGGCGTATCTAATCTGGCTACAAACAGCCTTGGGATGTGAGCACTTCCAGGAAAGCTGGCTGAAAACATCACAGAACTGTGGCTGAATCTGAATGAGGCACACAAATTTCTCCTGGGTCATGCGTGACCGAGGATGCCAACTGCATCTGTCGCCCCACCCCACCCCTCTCCAGAGAACCTTCTGTGTTCGCTTATCAGGAAAGCAGCTGGCTGTAAAACATCACAGAACTGTGGCTGCATCTGAATGAGGCTCATGGACAAATCTCGCTGCATAGACCTCAAAATGCAAATGTGATTTGTCTTAACTGTGCTTGCTGGTAGTTTTTTTGATGTCTCATATGGTGTCCTAATAGACAAAATGTGATATATCTTTTTTGTAATACCACTGATTACCCTCATGGTTCTTCCCCTTTTTTCACACCTGAAACCATCATTCTGATATGGATGAGAGAGGCCGCGCTGATAAGATAAGCAGCAGCTTCACACACGTAGTCCCCTTCAGGATGACTGTGCGTACATATTCACGCTGTACTTGTGCAAACTTGTGCAATGTCAATAAAGTTTCTCTGACTCTGAATGCTGCTCACCAGCTGGTCTCCAGCAGTCTCATCTAAGTCAGATACCGGTTTTAGGTTTTTATATGGTCACATGACTTCCTGCAGATGACACCCGTCATGCACGGTGAGAGCAGCCAGGTGATGCAGAGGTGAGCACCTTTGTATGGAAAGGGGATAAGAACTTCATGTAAAAGTGGTTGAAGCTCTTAGAATGTGACGTTTGGTGCATGATGCTCCGTCAGCCTCTTCATCAGACCAGTCAAACAGGACCCCCCCTCCAGCTGTCATACAAAATACCCTGAGGGAGAAAATAAGACACAAGGGGAGGTCATTAAACAGGAAAACATCTCTGCTCAGTCAGACTCGAGGACGTTGGATCTCCAGACGTGCAGGATTCTCAGGAGAGAAAACCTCCGCCTGTTCCTCGACACTCCAGCTCTCCGGTTCTCTGGCAGGAACCATTGAGATGCAGACGGAGCGGTACGGATGATGCAGCCCTGACAGTCTGCACCACACATTCCCTCTCTTCAAACCCAAAGAGGCGCTGGCAAGGAGCCAACCATCACTGAGTGAGCGAGTGAAGGAGAACGTGTTTTTGTGTGGGAATGTAGGAAGCACTACGCTTATTAATGCCCTACAGTCTGAGTGCTCTCTCCTCCACACATCGCTCTCTGCCAATCTTTTCTGAGTGGTCATTGCTGTGAGAGAGAGAGGGGGAAGTGCTGCTGGAGGAGAGCGTGGGGGGGCTGGAAGTACGAACAAATCAAGTTATGAGGGGAAGTAAAGCGGCGGGCTTCCATGATGCTGAGCTCTACCATCTTCTCCCAGCTGGCGTTCCCTGTCTGATGCTGAGCGGGATCAATAACAGAGAACACCTGATTGCTGTATTTCATACTCTCCTTAAACACACAGCAGCCTGAGTGAGACACTAACCTTGGACCTGCTGCTGGAAACAGAATGTTGTGGTTTGGAAAAACATCCATACCAAATGTTGCTACTTTTAGCTTTTAGCTACCACGGTTCAGTTAGGTTAGAACCGTTTTTTTCCACTATGGAGTATTCTATTGGTGGAGGATCAGTTTTGTCTGGTGTCTCCTCAGACCGAAGAAGTCCATTGGATGACGGACGAAACGTCTCGGCACAAAAAAGAAACCATCCAGATGACCTGACTGAACATTGTTGGATTTTATACCTGGGTTATTGAGCATGAACTTTGGTGTTTTGAACCGCTTTCAATTCAATTCAGTTTATTTATATAACGCCAAGTCACAATCGAAGTCAGAAACATTTATATGTAAAAATAAGTTAACAGAAACATTCATATTTAAAGATAACAAGTTAACATTATTTATCTGAGGAGCAGACTGCTTTGAATTTGACTCCATCACAGACTCTCATCTTGAGCAAGCATGAAGGTCAAGTCAAAGTCAAAGTCAACTTTATTGTCAAAACTGCAATATGTGCAGGACATACACAGGATTGAAATTGCATTTCTCTCAGTCCCTCGGTGCAACAGTAACCATTTAAACACTAAAACACTAAAGCATTTAATAAACAAAAGCATGAAATGAAATAATAAAAGTGTAATACTGTCCTGAGTTTTTGCATAGTAGTATAAAAGTATATCTATAAAGTAAAATGAAGGTTCTGACAGAAAATTACAGTTACAGTGGCAAGGAAAACTCCTTCATGAGGAAGAAACCTTTGGCAGAACCAGGCTCAGGACAAGCGGCCATCTGCTTTGACTGGCTGGATTTGAGAGGAACAGATACACAATGGCAGGTCAAGAATCACGTTAAGATAGAAATAGTATCAAATGAAAACTATTCAATTTTAACAATTCATTCAAGGAAATGAGGTCATTTTGTCCTCTAGTAGTTAAAAGCTTAAGACAGCATGACAAGCCAACCCTAACTGTAGGATTTATCAAAAAGGAAAGTCTTGTGTCCAGTTTTAAAACTGGACAATGTGTCAGCCTCATGGACAGAAACTGGAAGTTGGTTCCACAAGAGAGGAGCCTGAGAACTGCAAGATCTTCCTCCCATTCTGCTTTTGGAAACTCTAGAGACCACGAGTAAGCCTGCAGCCTGAGAGTGAAGTGCTCTGTTAGGAAAATAAGGAACAATAAGATCTCAAATATAAGACGCAGCTAGGTTGTTGAGAGTGTTGTAAGTTAGAAGTAAGATATTGAATTCAATTCTGGACTTGACAGTAAGCCAGTGGAGATAAGCTAAAACTTTGACATGACCGTCGAGGAGGGAGAGGGCATGCCCCAGACGCCAACATTGCTCCAACATAACTGTTTTTTTTCCACTATAGAGTATTCTGTTGGTGGAGAATCAGTTTTGTTTGGTGGTTCCTCAGACTGAAGAAGTCCATTGGATGATGGACGATACGTCTCAGCACAAATAGAAACCGTTCAGATGACCTGTCTGAACATTTTTGGATTTTATACCTGGATTATTGAACATAATAATAATAATAATAATCATTTTATTTAAAAGCGCCTTTCAGGACACCCAAGGACACTTAACAAACCAATACAGTTCAAACATTATCAGTGACAAATTGAAATATAAAATACATAAAGATTATAAAATGCAAAATAATAAAAATACATTTAGTAAAGTTAATGATAAGCTAGTCTAAAGAGATGTGTTTTCAGGGCTGTCTTGAACAGAGAAAGGGAGGTGGTGTTTCGAAGGTCTGGCGGTAGAGCGTTCCAGAGGTGAGGGGCAGAGCAGGTGAAGGCCCTGCTCCCCATGGTGGAGAGGCGGGCAGAGGGTACATGGAGATGTAGCGAAGAGGAGGATCTGAGAGAGCGTGATGGGATGGAGATTTGTAGGAGGTCAGATAGATAAGGAGGGGCAAGGTTGTGGATAGATTTGAACGTGAGAAGTAGAATTTTGAAGATGATGCGTGATTTAACCGGGAGCCAGTGGAGCTGCTGCAGGACAGGAGTGATGTGGTTATAGTAGGAGGTTTGAGTGATGACACGGGCAGCTGAGTTCTGGACCATCTGTAACTTGTGGAGAGATTTGTTGGGGAGGCCGTAGAGAAGGGAGTTGCAGTAGTCAATACGGGAAGTCACAAGACTGTGCACCAGGATGGCTGTGGAGCGGGGTGTGAGAGAATGGTAAATGGTAAATGGTAAATGGAGCTTATTTATATAGCGCTTTCCAGCCCCCTGTGAGGAGCCCCAAAGCGCTTTACAATACCAGCCATCCACCCATTCATTCAGACATTCATACACCGGTAGTGGTAGCCTGCCTTGCAAGGCACCATCCAGACCTACCGGGAGCAACTCGGGGTTAAGTGTCTTGCCCAGGGACACAACGACACATGGTGGGCGGATGCAGGATTCGAACCTCCAACCTTCCGATCAGGGGTCGACTGCCATTACCACTACACCACGACCGCCCCACACCACGTAATATTAACGGAGACGGTTAATATTACGGAGGTGGAAATAGGCAGACCGAGTAATATTGTTGATGTGTGAAGTGAAGGAGAGAGTGGTGTCGAGGATGACTCTTGACCTGAGGGGAGGGGGATAGCAGAGAGTTGTTAAGGGGGACGAGAAGATGTTCTGATTTTGAAATAGAGTTTTTGGTACCGACGAGAATGATTTCTGTTTTGTTGCTGTTTAGTTGAAGGAAATTGTTAGAAAACCAGTGATTTAGCTCATTGAGACAGTCGGTGAGGATGGAGGGTGGGTGGGTGGAGTTAGGTTTTGATGACAAGTAGAGCTGTGTGTCATCAGCATAACAGTGGAAATGGACGCCGTATTTGCGGAAGATGTGACCTAGAGGAAGGAGGTAAATGATGAAGAGGAGGGGTCCGAGGACAGAGCCTTGGGGGACACCCGTGGAGACAGGGGAAGACTGGGAACGGAAGGATTTAAGCTGAATGAATTGAGTGCGGTCAGAGAGATAGGAGTTGAACCAGTCTAACGGGGTACCTGAGATGCCAATGGAGGTTAGTCTGTTGAGGAGGATAGAATGACAGATGGTGTCGAAGGCAGAGCTTAGATCCAGAAGAATGAGGATGGACAGAACTATGATGATCCAAACTATGATGATCCAAACCAAACGTTTAGGTCTTAAAACTTTGCTGTTAAGATATAATAATTATATAAAAACCGTTCTGCTTATCTATAAACATGGTGGCGGCTGCTGAGGTGGATACAAGGAAACCTGGGGGGAGAAAGATGTAAGCAGAGGTGGGCAACAAAACAGCATACACAGTCAGGAAAACAGTTATGAAGCCATGCACATAAAATGTTGTGATTTTCACCAACTGGTTGCACAAAACAGACGCAGGTCTTACTGGTTGCAAACAGAGTTCATTGAGTCTGCAACAGAAATTCAACCATTTTTTCCCCCTCAGTTTTGAGTTACAAACTGATCTCGTCACATACTGGCCTAAACAAACATGTTAAACCTTTTGTCAGTACAATGTCGTTTTCACACCAGTATGACGTGATATGGAAAAAAATTAATAATCGTCAGACTTCGATATGGCACTTTCTTTTAACTGCATCCACGTCCATTCAGAAACAACCGGAGTGATTCTGTGGTTTTCTTTGTGCTCAGGCCTAATGTTCTCCAACAGGCTGAGCTGCTCGTAACTCTATATGAGCGTGTTAAGGTGGCTGTGTAACGACACACCTGGGACAAGGCGTAAAGAGGCCCATAGTGCCTCTCTGAGTGGGGGCGGGGAAGCGGGGTCAAATAGACCGCAGCTAGTTTAAGCATCGTAAAGCGAGCATGAAATATGGTCCAGGATTTGTTGTTACTGTGACCGGCTGCAGGCTGGTCCTCTCTGCCCCCAGGGAACCTTCATCTGATTAAGGAGGAGAGCCTTTGTGGCCACATATTAGGAACAATCGTGGACACGATCTCCTGCGCGGAGCAAACACAGGAGAACGTTTCTACTGGACCTTCCTGAAAGAGCTCCATGAATGCAAACTGCACAGCGGACCCCCTGAATGAGGGGTCCTGTTTGATTTAATCCCAGCGACGCACCCTGAACTCCTCACTCACACAGATTTCACAGGCTTTACGTGGGAGGCCGCTGTTTGCATCGGGGGCTGGAGCGCCACGCTAAGAGGTAACCCTCCGAGGATGCCAAAGGTTCGGATTTTCCCATGATAGCAACGGCTGCGGCTGGACGGAGGGTGAGTAACCAGGAAAGAATCTGTCCCCTTTTCAGCGTCGCTGAAAGAGGAGCTGTGAAATCGGCAGAATTTCCTCCATGTGTAAACAGAGGACAAGGATGCTGGGCCCCCATTGGGCCCCCCTCCTCTCTTCTTCTCAGCACACTCCTGTCTCAAATTAATTTTCTGTTGATCTGTTCCCCTCCCCACTGTGGACAAGTCCCACACTGCGAGGACACTGTTCTCAAATGGAGTTCATTATTTTTTAGTTTTTTGACTGACAGACGGGTGCAAAATACTTAAAGATTAACCAACTTGTGCAGAACACCGAGTCAAAGATCCCGGCCTGATGACGAGTCGCGGAACAGGGATGTCCAACAGCGCTGCTCTGGTCTGAAGCGTCCTCTTCTTTCAGTCGACACAGAATTTCCTCAAAGTTTCTGCTGGTTGCCAGGCGATGTCCTCAGCTCCAGCGAGCACGTTGTGTGAATGAGGAGGGGATAACGAATGTCCTAACCCGATGACCGCACTCTCAACAGACTGCTGTTGTTTGGTAAGATAAAAAATAAAAGCACACTTGGTGTCACCAAACACACAGCAGCAGCAACAAGTATGGCAAACAAAGCAAAGGCTCGAAAAGATGAAATATCACAAAGGTCTTTTTTAAAACTAATTTGTTCCTTATTTTAAAACAAAAAAGTGTCATTACATTATCGTTCTTCCTCGTCCTTTACTCTCTTGTTCCAGTTCAGGTCCATGGAGAGCTGGTGCCGGTCTTCAGCTGCATACAGGTGAGAGGCGGGGCTACACCTGGACAAGCCACCTGTCAGGGACAAACCTCCACTCTCACACCTACAGACAGTTCAGAGTCACCAGTCATCCCAACATGCAGCATGTTTTTTGGACCAAGGCAGAAAAAAGGACTTCCCAGGGATACTGTTCATGTGCACAGGAACGTGCACACCAAGCCAGGAGTCACAGCAAAATACGTCTTTTTGCTGCAAGATGATGGGCCGTCATCTGGATTATTACACTATTTATTTTAAAATTGTGAATTACAAGTTGTGGTTATGTCAATAATTTCAGATGCCTCCTGTAAAGCAGCAAAAAGAGACAGCCCTAGAATAACTTTTTGAGGAAGAGACAGAAGTCCAACCGTATAGAAGCCTATCACCCATTCCAACCAAGGACAGCCCCTTAATAATGTTAATTAGGAATTATTTTTTCATAAAAGTTCTATTTTCGTTCTTGTGAAAGAGCATTAAATACTTTATGCACACTAATGGTGTACTATATTTTTTTGCCTAACCCAATGAGAATTGATAACAGAATTGATAAGGAATTGAATCGATAAATGATATCGATAAAGGAATTTGTATTGATAATTTCGTAACAATTCCCATCCCTAATGACGGCGCTAACCCACTTCACCAGTGGCGGCTCCAGATATATTTTTCTGCAGGTGTGTGTGTGTGTGTGTGTGGTGGGGGATAAGCATTTTACTAAGGGTGCTATGAAGGATCATTTGTTCTTTCAGTTCTCAAGGTCAAGGTGTCTTTACTGTCATTCACATCACATGTGGTACATGAGGTGGAACAAAACTATGTACCGTACACAGGGTCCCAGTTAAATCCCCCCCCCAAAAATACAAATTGTAAAGAAAAACAGTAATAAGATCTAAGATATGAACTAAGAAATACACTAAACTAAAAATACACTAAGCACTACTAGTACAAAACAATGCGCCAAACAACAGCAGCACGAGCATGAGTCTGTGTGAGCAGATGAGGACGAGTGAACACAGCAACAAGAAATAAATCAGCAGCATGGATAGTCAGCAGCACATAACAATCAAGTGACATTACAGTGATTCTTTCACAGTAATTTTCACAGTGATAATCATGACTAGGGAATAAAACAGCCTCATGGTAGAAGCTTGTAGCAATAATGAAGGGTGAGATGGAAGAAGAAAAGTGACACTTTTTCCATCTCAAACTCCACTACATTTGTTTTATTTATTTTTCATTCATTAAAGTGTGTTACCAGCTGGTCAGTTTACTGTACTGACCAACAACAACTTCATTAATATATTCACCCTTTAATGATCAGAATCAGTCACTGAAGTAGAATCTGTTATTACAGGGAGTTCTATACCAGAACAAATGAATACAGGTATTCATCTGAATGAAGAGACCAAAGTTGTCTTTGAAGTTTTATTACAAAAAAATCAAAGTAAGAATCAACAACAATAATAAACAAACAATAATAATGAATGAATCAAAGCTTAATTCTCTTATCTAAGTCAAAATTGACTCTTTGAACAGGAATTATTTTGGTTTATATACGCACATGAATTTAGACAAAGTTTGACTATTTTAATAAATAGTTTACTTTGGATTTTGGTTTAAATAATTTATTTAATATGAGCAGATAAAGTCATTTATTATCACTGCAAGCCAGGAAATTATTTACCAAGTTGTATCAGCTAAAAATGGCATAACCAGAGGCATCATGTCGCCAATTTCTGCTCCTTACCGGGTCAGTGTTGAGGGCATCACTCATGTTTCTGGGGTTCTGCTGGTGGATCAGACCAGGATAGACCACGCAGAGGACTCACCAGGAACTGCTGCCCAAAGGTATCTGAACATGCTTGCTCCATCCTCCAGCTGTCCAGCACTAGCGTTAGCAACATTCTCCATAGATGTGGTGGAAGGATGGCAGTAGGCTTGATCCTTCTTCCAAATTATTGTTGTTGGTTGTAGTCTGCTTCCAAAAAAAATTATCCTTCTCTGATTCCATTCTAGGCAATTTGGGTAATGGAAAACGGTCAATTTTTGCATTTCGTGCACTTTTCAAATGCTTACCGAATGTTCAGTAACTTGAATTTTCACTTCCGATTCACTTCCGGTTTGGAGGTTAATTTCCTGTTGTGAGATCTGTTTTTTTTAAAGTCAATATAATAATTGATTGTTTTCAAAAAAACCATCCTTCCTGATTCCATTCTAGGTAATCTGATTAATAGAAAACAATCCATTTTGGCATTTTGTGCACTTTTCAAATGTTTACCGAACTTTCCGTAACTTGAATTTTCACTTCGGATTCGGAGGTTCATTTCCTGTTGTGAGATCAGATTTTTTTTTTCAAACTCAATATAATTATTGTCTTTTTAAATTAGTTGTGTTTTGCTAGGAAAATATCACAACAACCACATATTGAAGAATATTAACTTAAAAGAGTTAAAAGAACATAATCTGATATTTTCTTGGGGGTACGGGGGTGCTATGACTTTTACAGAGGGTGCTCTAGCGACAGTGGAAAGGAAAAACTGATACTAATATAAATCATAAAGGGAAAACAAAACAAAAGAAACACAAAGAAAGTAACAGAAAACTACAGATTACGTCAGCCAACCTTTACTGCTTTTAGTTTTAGAAAACCTTTGGCTGTTTTAGGTATTACTACTTTACCTTGATGCATGCTCAATATCAGTGATGGCATAGTTACATTGAAAAAGTAACTTAGTTAAGTTACTGATTAGTCCTTGGGAAAAGTAACTTAGTTAAGTTACTGACTACTTGATTTGGAAAGTAACTAAGTTAGATTACTAAGTTACTTTATTAGTTACTTTCAGCAGCTGCTGACAAGAACTCTGTCACAATACATAAAAATTTTAAATGTAAAATAATTACTAATAAAAAATATTCAAAAAACACAATGGTCTTTCTTGACTTCATTAAACATAAATACTTGTTTTTATAAAACATAAAATTGTCTGAGTTCATTAAACATAAATACTTTTGATAAAAAAATATAAGGTAGTATTTCTTGATTTCAATATCATAAATGAAGGTTGAATGAATAAAGAAATACTTGCTTTATATAAAAAAGTGTCTTTCTTTACTTCACTAAACAAATAATATTTTTACAACAAAGACTTATAAAATGTTTATTTTGAAAATGTGTCAAGTGAACAATACGTTTGTATAGGCCAGCTGTCACTCTTTCAGGGATGAAGATGTTCACATCCTTGATAGAGAGGAACAATGGTTTGAGAGAGGAGTAAAGGAGGCCATCTTTGTGAAAAGAAACCATCCATCATTAAACAGAGGTGGAGGCCTCCGGGTTCAACTGTCTCCCTCTTAGGGCCTGTTTACACGGCGCGTATTTTGAGTGTAACCGCTACTTTCTCTTTGCGACTTTGCTTATCGCCTACACGACGCTGCTGGCCCCCCTCTTTGACTCCGATACTTTTCTGATCCTGCTCTCAAGGTGGAAGTTTTTCGCTGACCCCCCGTTGATAATGTAAACATCTCCCGTGGAGCTTTTGTTTGAACACATGCACGCAGCACGCACGCGCAGACAGCCGGCATTTTAACAATGGCGGTGGACTGGACAGTGGACACACGCACCACTTTCTGAACTATAGCTGATGGAATATATTTTGATTCTCATATTTAATTATTCTACACCTTACCTGCATCTGTGTTGGAAGAGAGCCAGCTGCCTGGATCCAGTTGTCTGTTAACGAGGCAGTCGGACATTTCACGTGTCACGCTGCACTATAACATACTAAATGTGCTATATATTAACAGTTTAACAATAATAAACAGTATTTATGTTAGCGTGGGAGATATTTAAATTTATCTGAGCTAAATGAAGCTATCTGGACTCGTTACGTCATGCCTAACATGCTGCTGAAAATGAAGACACCAGGTTGATTTTTTATTTATTTGTTTATTCAACACCACAAACTCATGTCACAAACACTGAGAATTAAATTGAACACTTTTAAAAACACGTTAACCGAACTTTAATGAACTGGACTCTGTTGTTTTCATCCTGGTGGACACTGGACCCAGATCCGAACCGCCGGTCCGCTTCGTGGAACGACAGCTTCGACCTCGCAGGAAAAAAATAAAAATAAAACCTCAGTTGGTTGTTCTGTGATCGAACTAAACACAAGGAAACATTATTAAGAACATTGTTTACCTTGTAGCGCTGCTGTAAATCAGCTGATTCTCACGGACTAAAGTCAGACATGTTGACTCGGTTCCGGTCCAGTCAGCAACTGGTGTGCAGATGAAGCGGTCCCACTTGGTGTCAAATCTGTTGACTCTTATCCAAATTCCAGCTTTAACTTGTTGTTAACTTGTTGACAACAACTTGTAGTAGCTGAACTTTTAGCCAGAGAGGAAAACAGGCTGCCTCGTCTGCTCTGTTTACCCCAGGCAGCACGCATGCGCAGTAGTGAAGGTTCCAAAAATCACAGCGCCATCTAATGGCCCAGCATGGTAACTACAGTAAAGTCATGAGGACGGGGGTGGGGGGGGAGAGAGTCGTATCCACAGAATTCGCCCATGTCAACGCAAAACTTTCAACCTAATTAACATACCCAAAAGTTCCGTTTCCCCCACACAGTGTCCGTGTAAACAGGGCCTTACAATGCTGTTATTGCTAGTGTCACTCAGCCCTCTGTGAATAGCAAACAATCAGGGTGCTAATGATCCATTGTTAGGCTGATGGTCCTCCTTGATCATGTGAGCAGCTGGTTTTGGCTGTCATCAACAAACTGGTTGATCCACTGTGAGAGGGTGCTATTTATAAGACTGAGTTGAATACAGCTCCTCAGACTGAGAAGTCTTTCTGATGAAATATGAAACGTTTCTACAATTTTTTTGTTGTTGTTTGTTTTGTTTTTTGAATGTCCAGAGGACCAGACTTAGCTTTTTTAGATTTTTCTACCTGGATTATTGAGCATGCATCAGGGTCTTCATCTTAGCTGCAGGTGGATGTCCTTAGTTTTTTCATAAAGTGCTGAAGTGTTGACGCTCAGTAAAGCCTGCACATCAGACGATACAGAGATTTAAAAACTCCTACAGTTTGTGTTATTGATCTGGACTGATTACCTGATAAAAGTTTCAGCTGCTGTAAGCGCCTTAGCGGTGTTCACGTTCGGATGATGTCGTTAAATCCGTTCAAGTAGACGTGTTGCGCAGATCCAGTCTTGTGAAACAAAGTCCATGCACAGCTTTGAATTTGCGCTCCTCTTTTAAAAAGAAAGCTGAAACTCAGGTCGCATAGAGCAGACGTCACGTCACAGTCTTTTTTTTAATCACTCCTCCTCAGCTCAGCTCAGCTCCAGGACGCGCTGCTGGTGTCAGGTTTCACACTCACAGCAGGTGACGGAATGTCCGCATAGACTCGTCTTTTTTTTTTAAAAATCACTCCCCGAGACGCATTGAGGAAATAAAATAAATACAGTACTACAGAAAATGACAAAAAGTAACGCACAATAATTTGATGAAAGTAACTTTAATCTGATTACTGGATTTTTAAATAGCAACACGTTAGATTACTCGTTAATGAAAAAAGTGGTCCGACAAGAGTAACGCGTTACAAAGTAACGCGTTACTGACATCACTGTCAATAATCCAGGTAGAAAAATCTAAAAAAGCTCAGACTGAGGAAGTCTTTCGGACGAAAGACGAAACGTTTCTAGTTTTTTTGCTTTGTTTAGTTTTGTTTTTTGAATGTCCAGAGGACCAGACTTAGCTTTTTTTTTAGATGTTACTACTTTACTTAACCTTTTGTTACTTTGGCTATTAACTAGTTTTTTGTTACTTTAGATCAGGGGTGTCAAACCCACTTACAAAACGGGGCCAAAATTACAACCTTTTTCAAATTAAGGGCCAATTTCAGAATCTACATTAACTCAAATCGGATACCCAGCATCTTTTCCAGGTCACAAGTTCCTCAACAAGAGTTTGATTGGTCTCGTTTGATGTTCTCTGTTGTGCTTTTGACATCATAATCAAAGATTACTGAAAAAAATTCAAGAGATAAGTATTTTACGTTTCACATGTCATCTTGGGGGCCAAATAAGATGTCAATGAGGGCCACATTTGGCCCCCGGGCCTTGAGTTTGACACATATGCTTTAGATTAACCTTTTGTCATCTTAGCATTTAGCTAGCCTGTTGCTGCTTTTGGCTTTAATTATTATTTTTCTTCTTTCGCCTGCTCCCTTCTTCAAGAGTTGCCACAGTGAACTAAGTTGCACGAAGACAACAATTATTTTTACGCCGGATGCCCTTCCTGACACAGACCACCGAGCTACCACAGCCCTCTGTGTGGAGCAGATAGATATGTGGTGCCCACCTGTGGGAGCAGATGTTGGGGTGGGTTAAGGGCCTTGCTCAAGGGCCCAGAGTGGGGCAAATGAGGGTGGAGGCAGGTGTGGGTGCTTCACCTATCCCACCCACATTTTGATGTTGTTGGTACTGGGAGTTGAACCAGCGATCTTCCAGTCACAGGCCCACCTTCTCTAACCTCTGTTCCACCACTCCCTGCTTTGGGCTGAAACACTCATTTTCAGACTCTTTTCACAGAAAAAGTCGTTTCTCCTTTTTATTTCTGTGAAATATGAAACAATCTATTCGGTAAAAATGGTTGAGAAAAGGTGAAGCGTCACCTCTCTCTGTTCTGGCTGAAATGATCTCGTATATTCTCGCATCGCGTACATTTGAGATTTTTGTTGCTGTCTGAAGCACACCTAGCTGACTGCTCACTGTTAGCTGTCATTGATTTTTCTGCAGGATTCAGTGGGATTAGCAGCCGACAGATGATGACATCATCAAGACATTTTACAAGATGTTCAGGTTCACACACACAATGTGAAACCCACCTGGATCTCAGCCAGAAGATATCTGTCACCTAAAAGCCTCGTCAGTATTCCTGGCAGATCTGGGCTCTCACTCATTTGCTTCAAAACATTTTTGTGTCAAATGAGCGACCCTGTCATTGATTTTTCTGACAAAGTCAGCCCAATGACATAAACATCCACTTCCTGATTTAGTTTAAACTTTAAAATCAATCTGTTACAATATAAAGAGAGTTTAGACCTTCCACTGCTCAGTATATTCGCTTTAACTCTATCTAATTAAATCTAATAAAGTAAATATAGCTGGGAATAAAAGTGCTGTATTGTGCACGTTCGATTACGAAACGGCTCGAATGATGAACGATGGGTCAGAGGAGGTTTTCAGAAGATCTAACTTGGGCACTGGTGCTCTGAGTCTGGTCCTTCATGGTTATTTACAAATACGGTATGTTATAAAGTAGAAAAAATACAATTTTCTGCAGAAATAGAGTGAACACTGAGCGCTGAATGGCTGCTGAAATGTAATCAAGAAGCTGAAACTGACTGTCAAAGGTAAAACAAGCAGACAAAAGACAAAATGTCCAAATTACCAGCTAAAACTCAAAGATAAAAACGATAGCTAAAAGTTAAAGCCAGTAAAACAGTATGTAAATGCTCCAACCACAAAATTCAGTAGCTAAAATCTTAGGTCAGCACACCACATCTTTGACAAAGACGTGTTTAATCCAAACTCTGCAGATAAACCTCCAACAGCTGAATGCAGTTGATGTGCTTCCTGTTCTGGATAAATGAACACCAGTACAAGTACCAGCACAGAACAAGCTGTGTGTTTGTTCAAAGATTAAAGAACAGAATGTGACACAATTAATTACTGCAAGATTTTTTATTCCAGATTGTGTAACAACATTGAAACAGCAGTTCAGTCGTGTGAAGTCCAACTTTCTGTGACACGTTTGAACTCGGAATGATGTTTGGGGGAGGTGCTGCCTCAAGTGGAAGAGTTCAAGTATTTATGGTTTTGTTCTCAGTGAGGGAAGAATGGAGCGAGAGATCTAAAGATGGATTGGTGCAGCTTCTGAAGTATTGTGGACTCTGTGTCAGTCTGTTGTGGTGATGATGGATGGATGGTTGGATAGATAATGGATGGATGATTGATATTGGATAGTTAATGGATGGATGGATGAATGATGGATGGGTGGTTGGATAGATATGGATGGATGATGGATGGATGATGGATAGATGGATGGACAATGGATGTTGGATGAATGATGATGGATGGATAGTTGGATGGATAGATGGATGGTTGGATGAATGATGGATAATTGGAAGGATGTATGGATGATGGATAGATGATGGATGATGATGGATGGATGATGATGGATGATGATGGATGGATTATGATGGTTGGTTGGATGGATGGATGATGGATGGATGGATGGATGGATGGATTTTGGTTGGTTCAATGTATGTATGATGGATGGATGGTTGGATGGATGATGGTTGGATGGATGATGGATGGATAGATGGATGGATGATGGTTGGTTGGATAGATGATGGATGGATGATGGATGGATGGATGGATGGATAGATGGTGGATGGATGATGGTTGGTTGGATAGATGAATGATGGATGGATGGATGGATGGTGGATGGATGATGGTTGGTTGGATAGATGATGGATGGATGATGTTGGATGGATGGATGATGGATGGATGATGGTTGGATGGATAGATGGATGGATGATGGTTGGTTGGATAGATGATGAATGGATGATGGTTGGATGGATGATGGATGGATAGATGGATGGATGATGGTTGGTTGGATAGATGAAGGATGGATGGTGGTTGGATGGATGGATGGATGGATAGATGGTGGATAGATGATGGTTGATTGGATAGATGATGGATGGATGATGGTTTGATGGATGAATGATGGATGGATGGATGCTGGTTGGATGGATGGATGATGGATGGATGATGGTTGGGTGGATGATGTTGGATGGATGATGTTGGATGGATGGATGGATGATGGTTGGTTGGATAGATGATGGATGGATGATGGTTGGATGGATTGATAGATGGTGGATGGATGATGGTTGATTGGATAGATGATGGATGGATGATGGTTTGATGGATGAATGATGGATGGATGGATGCTGGTTGGATGGATGATGGATGGATGATGGTTGGATGGATGGATGGTGGATGGTTGGATGGATGGATGATGGTTGGATGGATGGATGATGGATGGATGATGGTTGGATGGATGATGGTTGGTTGGATAGATGATGGATGGATGATGGTTTGATGGATGAATGATGGATGGATGGATGCTGGTTGTATGGATAGATGATGGATGGATGATGGTTTGATGGATGAATGATGGATGGATGGATGCTGGTTGTATGGATGGATGATGGATGAATGATGGATGGATGGATGCTGGTTGTATGGATGGATGATGGATGGATGATGGTTGGATGATGTTGGATGGTTAGATGGATGGATGATAAACCTTCAGTCTAAGATCTTTAACAGTGTGGCCGACTGATGAAATAAAGCCAGCGTTTGTCCTTTCTTCAGTGGGTTTCTGTGTGTTTGTGATGAGTTCGTCCTGTTCATGTTCCTGTCCTCAGATGATGGGTATATTTCTAATGTCGGCTCCTGTTGAGCTCCCGTGATAATTTTACTTGTAATTCATTGAAAATGAAGCACATCAGACATGCTTTGTTAGGATGTACATCTCTGCACAAACAGAATCCCACATGCATCCGTTTGAATCTTAATGAGCCGAGCTCCTCACTCCATCACCGTCAGATCCTGTCTGACATGCATTAAACATGTCCGTTAACGAACGCTTTGATCTGCATCAACATAATTATTATTTAGATTATTTTGGAGTGTGTCAGGTGTTAGAATCAACCCATCACTTCCTGTTTGCTTGTTTGAGGCCAAGCCATCTGCTGGCTCCTCCTCACTGCAAATATCACCGTTTATCTCCACCTTCCGTAACAAGAGGCCAGGAAGCCAACGGCAGCAGCAGATGACGAGCAGACGCCACAGCTTCGAACACGTTCACGTTCACGTGTGTGAAATAAACGGGTTTCGGAGAGATAATCCAGGTTTCTGCTGTGAAACGAGGGCAGAAGGCCAAGCTGAGAGGGTAATGGGGCTAATAAAGCCTGCGAATGAAGAGCCAGATGATGATAACTCTCCAACTGATTCTATCTACACTGACACAACCCTCACATGAGTGTGTGTGTGTGAGAGCAAGTGGAGGGAAATAATTGGTAAAAAAAGGAGGAAGTGGGAGGAAGGCCAGAGACCTCCCTCTGGGTCCGACGAATCCTTCGCAGTTCTGAGATCTGTATGAAACATTCATGATGGACGTCAGTCTGTTCTGCTCCTCTGTCACCGTTTGTTTCTCCATCTGCCCGACTTCCTGTTTCTTTGCACCGAACTGAGGAAGGCATTCATTCAGTTCAAATCAATCCACCTGAGTTTCCTGACCCCTCACTGATTAAAAACATCACATTTAGCCACAGATTAACCCCCAAAGTAGGAGACAAGTCAGTAGATGTTCTCTTTTAGACAAATAACTCAAGAGTCGGACCGGTCTTTGGAAGTGATGGGACTGTTTATGATTTATTTACTCCTCGGCAGAAATGAGATCAGAACGTGAATGTCTTACACAAACACTTAGGTGCTCTGTCAACAAACAGATCAGTTTCTCTCCATCTGCTGAGCCGACCAGTTTCTTGCAAACCCCCCCCCCCC
>JBBPBX010024836.1:6443-39365 GCA_038048925.1 Garcialebias charrua | reverse complement strand
AATGAGTGCCCTTAGTCTGAAAGCTGAGGGAACACTGTGTTCCTTCCACCTCCTGTTACTGCTCTGAAAGTACCTCGTCGGCTGGACTTAACCAATGATTGGAACATAACTGATTTTTCCTTTTTGATTGGATTATACCACTTTTTGCTACTTTTTGACACATTTGTGGAATAAACACCATTTTGTGGATTATACCATTTTTTAATTGGATTATGCTTTTCGAAGAATTCTTCTTTTTCATGTATAACTTCCTCCTTGGAATTATACTACTTCCTATCAAAATAGGCCTTTTGTATTTTATTCCTTTTTCTGGATCACAACAAGGTTGCATATGGGTTTTCCTGTCGGATTCTAACTTAAAGATCCTCCCATCTACCGGATTCCAATTTCCTGATTGGATTACAACTCAACTCAATCACAATTCAAACACCTTAAGCCCTACCTATGGAGACACCTTTAGGGAGCTATGGAATTAGTTGATTATTTAAATGCCAATCATGTAACCTGATGTAATCAACCTGTAATACAAGTGCCTAATGCTGTTAACTCCTGCTAATTATTAATTAAAGAAACACAAAACGTACAACTCTGGATTTTCATTGACTCGCATGATATTCAATGATGGAAAACTTGGTTCAAAGATATCAACAACATTGTGGAGGTTTTAAACAGTTTTATTAGCTTCGAGAGTTTTGAGAAACTGGTCATGTCCCACATCAAGGCAACCGTCAACATCAATGAGGACCCTCATCAATACGCATACCGTGAGAACCGATCAACAGAGGACGCCATTTCTTCCGTGGTCCACACTGCTCTCACCCACCTGGATCAGAAAGACTCATACGTGCGTCTGCTCTTTGTGGACTTCACATCTGCCTTCAACACCATGATCCCCCAAACTCTGATAGACAAACTATCTACACTTGGACTAAGCCCCTCTATTTGTAACTGGGTACTAGACTTCTTAACAGACAGACCACAGTCCGTGAAGATCCACAACTTCTCCTCCTCCACCATAACCCTCAGCACTGGCTCTCCTCAGGGATGTGTGCTGAGCCCCCTTCTGTTCACTCTGCTCACATATGATTGTACAGCCACACTTCCAGGCTGTCATATTGTTAAGTTTGCAGATGATACAGCTGTGGTGGGATGCATCACAAACAATGATGAGTCCAGCTACAGACAGGAGGTGGAACACCTGGAGAGCTGGTGCAAAGAGAATAATCTTCACATGAATGTGAAGAAGACAAAGGAGATGATTGTGGACTTCAGAAGGAACAAACACACCCACACCCCACTGAACATAAGTGGATCTGCAGTGGAAGTGGTCTCCAGCTACAAATACTTGGGTGTACACATGAATGATAACCTCAGCTGGAGCAACAACACCACCAGCCTGATCAAGAAAGGTCATCAGAGACTCTACTTCCTCAGACGGCTGAGACGAGCTGGTCTGAGCAGCCCAGTTCTCACCTCCTTCTACAGGTGTGCAGTGGAGAGCATCCTGTGCTCCAGCATCAACGTGTGGCATGGAGGCTGCACAGTTGAAGAGAGGAAAGCTCTGCAGAGAGTGGTGAAGGCTGCACAGAAGTCTGTTGGAGTCAGTCTCCCCACACATCACAGACATTTACACCTCCAGATGCAGGAAAAGAGCCACCTGCATCATGAAAGACCTCACTCATCCAGCACACTCACTCTTTGCCCCACTCCCCTCAGGACGGAGGTTGAGGAGCATCAAGTGTAGAACCACTAGACTGAGGAACAGCTTCTACCCTGAGGCTGTTAGACTCATGAATAAATAAAATAAAAAAAACACTGCAAAATATCACATCATGATGCTGATCTGTTTTCTTGTTGCTGTGTTCATCTGTGTTCATCTGTGACCATCTGCTCATACAAACTCATGTTCGTGCTGCTGTTTATTCCCACTATATTAGGCTTAGTGTATTACTAGTTGATGTTTTTCTTAGTTAGTTCTAGATGTTATTACTGTTTTTCTCTTTCATTTGTTGTTGGATGTAACTGGGACCTCGTGTACATAATCTCGTTTTCATCTCATGTACCACATGCGGTGCAAATGACAATAAAGACTCTCTGACTCTGACTCTGATAAAACAACCCCCTAGGATCTTGTTTCTAGATCCTAAAACTAACCAGATCGGAAAACAAATGCAATCTACAAGGAGGTAAGCTGTCGTTAATGCACGTTTCCCCGTGGGGTACGATCTGACTCCATTCTGCCAGGTCAAGCTATTCACGGGGTGAAATGAGGGTGTGACGTGCAGATCGTTAGACAGTTAACAGTCTGGGTGAATTACCTCGTCTCAGCCTAAAATCCTAACTGTTCCGGGACACCTCGGGTAATACTTGAGTGCTAGGATTAGTTAAGGACCCGTTGATGGTGTATACTGGAGTGAGGATTAGTTGCAAGGTCCTATGGCTACCTCACTCATGTAGAAAGACATGGCGACCACGAAGGGACTAGTTTTTAAAGAATAAAGACCCTCAAGAGACAAAGGCGTAGATCAGAGGACTGACCGAGCGCCAAACTATAACACTCCTAGATTAGAGGAGTTGTACCGACTGGACTAGCTACCAGCTAAGTACCCCTTAGTACCACTAGACAATGATAGGATAAAAGGACTTACTAAGGACTACTGACCCCAGTCCAGGTGTAAGATTAGCAATCAGTCTGTTCCCATCCAAAACATAAGGAATAGAGTTCGGGTGGCTCTAAGGAACAAGCAAACTCGAGATGACAAAAACAAAAAAAATGGCAACAGGAGGGGCACTAGTAGGACTAGAGGACCAGTCCAAAATGAACGATCCAGCTGAATCAAAGCTCGAGCCGGCGGCATCGGAGGACCCGTCCGCTTCAAGCAAACAAACAGGATTGAAGGACCAGTCCGACATACAGGTTCTAAACCAATCAGAACTCTTGCCAGAGCTAAGAGAAACAGGAGGGCAATCACTACAAGTCCTCCTGTATGGCCAAGGTTATACAACTTGGCATCCTCTTGTCCAAAAAATGTTCAAAGAGAGTAACCCAACGGTGGGTAATGCGACTCTACAACAAAACATGGTGAAATACATGAAGGACAAAGGTATACTCTACTGCATATTGGTGAAACATGGCTGTCAGATGATAGTATTAAAAGACGTAGCAAAAATAAAAAGTCGCATTGTCCAATTATCACCAATAGATTGGAAAAATCCCTAGATAGGTCGCACTGGTGTATAGGTCGCACCTACGTTTAGCTCTGCTGCAAATGTCTGCCACAGGAGCGCACAGCAAGGCTTTTAAGAAGATTAACACTTAAAAACAATTATTTGTTTGATAAAAATTATAGCAAATATATGTCTGAGCTGAACTTTTCCTTAATAAATGAACGTAATTGTGAAATGAGCTGGATTTAAAAATTTGTTTCACCAAAAGTGATAACAAGCCATATATAGGTCGCACCTGAGTATAGGTCGCAGGCCTTGAAAAAACATAAAAATGTGCGACTTATACACCGGAAAATACGGTATATACATTAGTTTGTAGAACACCATTATTATAGCACTTCTGTTTGTAAACTCTTAAAACACAAAATACCTTTTTTTGCAACATTAACAGCAGTTCCACTGTCAGAATTCAATCCTTTGACTGCCAGGTGACATAGGAAAACTCTGACCACTATGTGATTTGAACACACAACCTTCTGATCTGGAGTCAGACGCGCTACCATTGCGCCACGAGGTCCCAATGTACCCCTTTGGCACATGAGAGAAACATATCTTGGCAGTGATGTTCCATACATAGTAGCACTTGCTGGACCTAGACGATTAGAAATAGAGTACCTTGTAGATGTTTGTGGTTCTCAATCTTGCCATTCTAAACTTAGATGGTCCACCACTTCTTGGGAAAGGTAGCAATGATGTTGAATTTCCTCTATTTGTATGTAAACAATATGTATGGCTCTGGATTGGTAGTTAAATTTATCTGACATCTAAAGTATATTTAGTTTGTAGAACACCATTATTATAGCACTTTTGTTTTTAAACACTTATAACACAAAATGCATTTTTTGCAACATTAACAGCAGTTCCACTGTCATAATTCAGTCCTTTGACTGCCAGGTGACATAGGAAAACTCTGACCACTATGTGATTTGAACACACAACCTTCTGATCTGGAGTCAGACGCGCTACCATTGCGCCACAAAGTCCCAACGTACCCATTTGGCACATGAGAGAAACATATCTTGACAGTGATGTTCCATACATAGTAGCACTTGCTGGGCCTAGACGATTAGAAATAGAGTACCTTGTAGATGTTTGTGCTTCTCAATGGGGCCATTCTAAACTTAGTTGGTCCACCACTTCTTGGGAAAGGTAGCATCTTGAATTTCCTCCATTTGTATACAATATGTATGGCTGTGGATTGGTAGTTAACTTTATCTGACATTTAAAGTATATATAGTTTGTAGAACACCATTATTATAACTAGGGATGTCCCGATCAGGTTTTTTTGGCCT
The DNA here is from genome assembly GCA_038048925.1 of Garcialebias charrua. Classification (NCBI taxonomy): domain Eukaryota; kingdom Metazoa; phylum Chordata; class Actinopteri; order Cyprinodontiformes; family Rivulidae; genus Garcialebias; species Garcialebias charrua. Next base: position 34,845 of record JBBPBX010024836.1, on the reverse strand, counting down.
CGAGTCCGAGTCCGAGTCCTTTAATTTGAGAATTGGCCGATTTCGAGTCCCGATCCGATACTTCTAAAATACATTTTTAAAATGAAGGGAAAAAAAAGAAACAGATCTAGATGTCCCTTAATTTTTATATTATTTACCTTAATATTTAACAGAATACTTCTGTGAGGTAGATTGAACAATCAAGTACCGTAATAAGATTTTTTTTTTAAAAACAGTATGAAATAAAAATGTCTAATTTAAAATAAGCAGCTCAACTTAAAATACTGAGCAGGCATGTAAACAAATAAGAAACTTAGGTTGTTGTGTTAAATGCAGCCTTTTCCTTACCTCCTCTTGAAATACGAACTGTCTGTACCTCCTCTTGAAATACGAACTGTACATAACTCACAGTTTGCAAACGCAATATCTTTGTCATCCACTTTAAAATATCTCCACACGACAGACATCGCTGCCTCCCTTCAAGCTGCCGCGTTCCGCGTCTTTTTTACGACAGTCACTGCTTTACGGCAGGCGCGGCTGCAAAAATATTGTGCACGTTTTGTTTCGAGACAATTTGACTCTGTAACACAACATACAGTTAATATAATATTCCCGTTTGTGTTTAGAATAAATATACACATATATATCCGACCACTTAAAGCTAATATGCTGCGTTCCACTTCTTTTTTACGACAGTCACGCTTTACGGCAGGCGCTGTTGCTAAAATATTGTGCACGTTCTTTTTCGAGACAATTTGACTCTGTAACACAACATACAGTTAATATAATATTCCCGTTTGTGTTTAGAATAAATATACACATATATATCCGACCACTTAAAGCTAATATGCTGCGTTCCACTTCTTTTTTACGACAGTCACGCTTTACGGCAGGCGCTGTTGCTAAAATATTGTGCACGTTCTTTTTCGAGACAATTTGACTCTGTAACACAACATACAGTTAATATAATATTCCCGTTTGTGTTTAGAATAAATATACACATATATATCCGATCCCTGATCGGTGTGTAATGCCCGAGTCGAGTCGAGTCTGAAATCACGTGATCGGGACCCGGTTTTCGATCACGTGATCGGATCGGGACATCCCTAATTATAACACTTCTGTTTGTAAACTCTTAAAACACAAAATGCCTTTTTTTGCAACATTAATAGCAGTTCCACTGTCATAATTCAATCCTTTGACTGCCAGGTGACATAGGAAAACTCTGACCACTATGTGATTTGAACACACAACCTTCTGATCTGGAGTTAAACGCGCTACCATTGTGCCACGAAGTCCCAATGTACCCATTTGGCACATGAGAGAAACATATCTTGACAGTTGAAAGAACTGATAACTAACAAAGACAAGAGAATTGCTGTTTTAGAACAAAAAATAGAGGATTTAGAACAATTTACAAAGCAAGACAACGTGGTCATCTCAGGACTTGATGTTAGTGAGCGTTGGACACATCAAAGAGCTCCTAATAACAATGATCCAAATGAGTATGAATCTCAGGAAAAACAAGAAACTCTGGAGGAGCTTGTAGTTAATTTCTTACAGGACATGAACATGGACATAAACTATGAGGACATTTCATTCTGTCACACCCTGCCCAGTAATTCAACAAGATTCAAACCGTCAGTGGTCGTTAAGTTCATTAGCAGGAATACAAAAAACTATGTTATGCAAAATAGAAGAAATCTGAAGGGATCAGACGTTTACATAAATGAACATCTTACCAAGAAAAATGGAAAAATTGCAAAAGAAGCAAGGTGGTTAAAAAACAAAGAAAAAAAATAGCATCAACATGGACTAGAAATGGATACGTCTTTATCAAAGCAAAGGAAGGGTCTCAGCCTAAAATGATAAAAGAGCTGACGGATCTGGATGAATTCAAGAGATGAAAAATTACAAATCAATGAAACAACTCACAATCAAAATGGATAAAATATACAGTGGAATGAACAAATACATTAGAACATGACAACATACGAAGACTCAGAACCTAAAATATATAATGTTGAAAATGTGATTGATGCACATTTTTTTCCTGTAATAAAAGATAGCGAATATTATAATGAAGAGCAGTTTAATGACATCAATATATCAAATGGAGTTCTCTCCATTATTCACTTTAATAGCAGAAGTATAAATGCAAACATATCCAAAATAACAGATTACTTAAAACAATTAAATAGAACTTTTACGATAATAGCGCTGTCAGAGACATGGCTTAATGATGATAACACAAGTAATATTCACATCGAGGGGTATGAATTATATCATATGAACAGAAATAATAAAAGAGGTGGTGGTGTCGCACTATTTGTCAATAATGAAATAAAATGTAAATTAAATAATGAAATGTCAATAATAGTTGATAATATTATGGAAATGATAACAATAGAAATTATAAACAAAAACGATAAAAACATAATAATAAGTTGTGTATATAAATCACCAGGAGCAAATATAGAAATATTCACTGATAAAATCTTGGAACTAATGGAGAAGAGTTTTAATAAAAATATTTTTTTGTGTGGAGACTTTAACATTGATATGGGAAATAAAACAGATTCAAATAACATAAGCACATTTATAAACTCAATGTACAGTTTAAATATGTATCCATTGATATCAAAGCCAACAAGAATTACAACTCATAGTGCCACAATAATTGATAATATTTTCACAAATATAACAAATGGGGATGTGATAGGTGGTATCTTAACGACCGACTTAAGTGATCATTTACCAGTTTTCACAATCTTTAAAAATGATCAAAATATCACAAAAGCAGTCACAACGAAGAAAAAAATCATAAACACATCAAAAAAAGTTTTGGAAAAATTGAAAGAGGATCTGGATAAACAAGACTGGAATGATGTGTATGTTGATGATGCGAACAGAGCATATGATGAGTTTATGAATATCTTGGAAACCCTGTATGAAAAGAATTGTGTGCAAACAAATTACACAAAGAGAAATACGAATGATCAACCATGGATGACAAAAGGGTTAAGAAATGCATGTAAAAAAAAGAATTATTTGTATTCATGTTTCTTGAAATTGCGAAGTCAGAGCGCAGAAGAAAAATATAAAAAGTATAAAAATAAATTAGTAGGGATTATAAGGAAACATAAGAAAGAATATTATAGTAAATTATTAGATAAAACTAATGGTGATATGAAAGCAACATGGCGAGTAATGAATGGTGTACTGAAGAATCATAAAGCAAAAACTGGTATTTCAAAATATTTTGTAAAAGACAACGATGAAGTTCATGATGAAAATGAAATTGTAAATGGATTTAATCAATATTTCGTGAATGTTGGATCAAGCCTTGCAGCTAAGATACCAAAAGTAGATAAAAATATGATCCACTCAATTACAGGTTGTGCAAATAGTATTTTCCTAAATGGAACTAACAAAGAGGAAATAATGAATGTAGTAAAACATCTTACAGACAAGAGATCGAAAGACTGGGTGGACATGGATATGATGTTTGTAAAGGACATAATGAGCCATGTTATTGAGCCGTTCACATACATATGTAACTTATCATTTTCAACAGGAATTTTTCCAGATAATATGAAAGTAGCTAAGGTCGTTCCTCTTTTTAAAAATGGTGATAAATGTGTATTCAACAATTATAGACCTATATCCTTGTTACCACAGTTTTCAAAAATTCTTGAAAAACTATTTGTAAACAGACTAGACCAATTTATAGATAAACAAAATATTCTAAGCAACAGTCAGTATGGGTTTAGATCAAAAAACTCTACATCAATGGCTCTCATGGAATTAATGGAACAAATAACTACTGCTGTCGATCAAAAACAACATTGTATCAGTATCTTTGTTGATTTAAAAAAAGCATTCGATACTATTGATCACACCATTCTCCTTGAAAAACTGAACAAATATGGTATTAGAGGACCAGCATTACAGTGGGTATCTAGCTACTTAAAAAATAGGAAACAATTTGTACAAATAAATGATGTAAGATCTGACCTCTGTAATATCACATGTGGAGTTCCCCAAGGCTCTGTACTTGGACCAAAGCTTTTTATTTTATATGTGAATGACTTGGTAAATGTGTCAGGACTCCTTAAATGTGTACTTTTCGCTGATGATACCACTTTTTTCTGTTCAGGTGAAGATATAGAACAAATGTTAGAATTGATAAAGACAGAATTTGTCAAGATACAAACTTGGTTTAAAATAAATAAATTATCATTAAATCTAGAGAAAACTAATTACATGATATTCGGTAATAAAAAGAAAACTGTTGATGTTCCACTCAAAATTGAGGATGTTGAGATTTGTAGAGTGAATGAGGTGAAGTTTTTGGGTGTTATCATTGATGACAAACTGACATGGAAACAACACATAAATTCTGTAAGAATAAAAATAGCTAAATCGATAGCAGTACTGTACAAAGTCAGAGACCTATTGAATGATAAAGCTCTGTATTTGTTGTATAACACAATCATTGTTCCACACTTAATCTATTGTATTGATGTTTGGGGGAAAGCGTGTAAAACAATCACAAAGCCTATTTTTGTATTACAGAAAAGAGCTGTAAGAATTATCACTAGAAAGCATTACCGTCATCCATCAAGTACATTATTTTATCAACTAAAATTATTGAAGTTCCATGATTTGGTAGACTATAATATTTTATCAGTTATGTATAGAGCTCAAAATAATGCATTACCTTTAAATATCCAAATGCACTTTGTTAAAAGACAAAGTTGTTATAATCTTAAGGGAACAGAGTTGTTTGTAAAACCACAATTCAGAACCAGTTTGAAGGGACGTTCTACCTCAATCCAGGGAATTAGATTATGGAATGGCTTGGAGAATGTAGTTAAAAATGCCAAGTCAATGTTTACATTTAAAAAAATGATCAAAACAAATGTGTTAAAAAAATATATGTGAAATAACGTAATGTGTATTGTATTAGTTAGAAAATTAGAAAGAGTTAGTCATTTTGTACTGTTGGTTGAAGAATATTATTGTTTAACCTGATTGTTGGAAAAAGTTGGTTGAAGATTATTATTGTTTACATGGTTTGACTACTGTTGTTTAATCTGATTGTTGGAGATAAGGGGCAGATATAATAAGATTTATTCTTCTTTCTGCTACCTTTCATTTTTTTACATTTTGTACACTATCATTATGAGATTGTCTTGTATTGTTTCTTTTGTAAAAAAAAATGAACAAATTTAATAAACATAAACATAAACATAAACAGTGATGTTCCATACATAGTAGCACTTGCTGGACCTAGACTATTAGAAATAGAGTACCTTGTAGATGGTTGTGCTTCTCAATGGGGCCATCCTAAACTTAGTTGGTCCACCACTTCTTGGGAAAGGTAGCAATGATCTTGAATTCCCTCCATTTGTATACAATATGTATGGCTATGGATTGGTAGTTAACTTTATCTGACATTTAAAGTATATATAGTTTGTAGAACACCATTATTATAGCACTTATGTTTGTAAACTCTTAAAACACAAAATGCCTTTTTTTGCATCATTAACAGCAGTTCCACTGTCAGACTTCAATCCTTTGACTGCCAGGTGACATAGGAAAACTCTGACCCCGATGTGATTTGATTACACAACCTTCTGATCTGGAGAAAGACTCACTACCATTGCGCCACGTGGTCCTAATGTACACTAGTGGCACATGAGAGAAACATATCTTGACAGTGATGTTCCATACATAGTAGCACTTGCTAGACCTAGACTATTAGAAATAGAGTATCTTGTAGATGTTTGTGCTTCTCAATGGGGCCATCCTAAACTTAGTTGGTCCACCACTTCTTGGGAAAGGTAGCAATGATCTTGAATTTCCTCCATTTGTATACAATATGTATGGCTGTGGATTGGTAGTTAACTTTATCTGACATTTAAAGTATATATAGTTTGTAGAACACCATTATTATAGCACTTCTGTTTGTAAACTCTTAAAACACAAAATGCCTTTTTTTGCAACATTAACAGCAGTTCCACGGTCAGAATTCCATCCTTTGACTGCCAGGTGACATAGGAAAACTCTGACCCTGATGTGTTTTGAACACACAACCTTCTGATCTGGAGTCAGACACGCTACCATTGCGCCACGAGGTCACAAAGTACCTCTTTGGCACATGAGAGAATCATATCTTGACAGTGATGTTCCATATATCGTAGCACTCGCTGGACCTAGACTATTAGAAATAGAGTACCTTGTAGATGTTAGTGCTTGTCAATGGGGCCATTCTAAAATTAGTTGGTCCACCACTTCTTGGGAAAGGTAGCAATGATCTTGAATTTCCTCCATTTGTATACAATATGTATGGCTGTGGATTGGTAGTTAACTTTATCTGACATTTAAAGTATATATACTTTGTAGAACTCCATTATTATAGCACTTTTGTTTTTAAACACTTAAAAAACAAAACGTATTTTTTTTGCACCGGTTACAACAGTTCCACTGTCTGAATTCAATCCTTTGACTGCCAGGTGACATAGGAAAACTCTGACCCTGATGTGATTTGAACACACAACCTTCTGATGTGGAGTCAGACGCACTACCATTGCGCCATGAGGTCCCAATGTACCCATTTGGCACATGAGAGAAACATATCTTGACAGTGATGTTCCATACATAGTAGCACTTGCTGGACCTAGACGATTAGAAATAGAGTACCTTGTAGATGTTTGTGGTTCTCAATTCGGCCATTCTAAACTAAGATGGTCCACCACTTCTTGGGAAATGTAGCAGTGATGTTGAATTTCCTCCATTTGTATATATACAATATGTATGGCTGTGGATTGGTAGTTAAGTTTATCTGACATTTAAAGTATACTGTATATAGTTTGTAGAACACCATTATTATAGCACTTATGTTTGTAAACTCTTAAAACACGAAATGCCTTTTTTTGCAACATTAACAGCAGTTCCACTGTCAGAATTCAATCCTTTGACTGCCTGGTGACATAGGAAAACTCTGACCCCGATGCGATTTGAAAACACAACTTTCTGATCTGGAGTCAGACGTGCTACCATTGTTCCACGAGGTCCCGCTGTACACAGTTGGCACATGAGAGAAACATATCTTGACAGTGATGTTCCGTACATAGTAGCATTTGCTGGACCTAGACGCTTAGAAATAGTGTACCTTTTAGATGTTTGTGCTTCTCAATGGGGACATTCTAAACTTAGTTGGTCCACCACTTCTTGGGAAAGGTAGCAATGATCTTGAATTTCCTCCATTTGTATACAATATGTATGGCTGTGGATTGGTAGTTAACTTTATCTGACATTGAAAGTGTATATAGTTTGTAGAACACCATTATTATAGCACTTCTGTTTGTAAACTCTTAAAACACAAAATGCCTTTTTTTGCAACATTAACAGCAGTTCCACTGTCAGAATTCAATCCTTTGACTGCCAGGTTACATAGGAAAACTCTGACCCCGATGTGATTTGAACACACAACCTTCTGATCTGGAGTCAGACGCGCTACCAATGCGCCACAAGGTCCCAATTTACCCCTTTGGCACATGAGAGAAACATATCTTGACAGTGATGTTTCATACAGTAGCACTTGCTGGACCTAGACAATTAGAAATAGAGTACCTTGTAGATGTTTGTGCTTCTCAATTTGGCCATTCTAAACTTAGATGGTCCACCACTTCTTGGGAAAGGTAGCAATGATGTTGAATTTCCTCCATTTGTATATATACAATATGTATGGCTGTGGATTGGTAGTTAAATGTATCTGACATCGAAAGTATATTTAGTTTGTAGAACACCATTATTATAGCACTTTTGTTTTTAAACACTTATAACGCAAAATGCATTTTTTGCAACATTAACAGCAGTTCCACTGTCAGAATTCAACCCATTGACTGCCAGGTGACATAGGAAACCTCTGACCCCGATGTGATTTGAACACACAACCTTCTGATCTGGAGTCAGATGCGCTACCATTGCGCCACGAGGTCCCAATGTACCCCTTTAGCACATGAGAGAAACATATCTTGACAGTGATTTTCCATACATAGTAGCACTTGCTGGGCCTAGACGATTAGAAATAGAGTACCTTGTAGATGATTGTGCTTCTCAATGGGGCCATTCTAAACATAGTTGGTCCACCACTTCTTGGGAAAGGTAGCAATGATCTCGAATTTCCTCCATTTGTATGTATGGCTATGGATTGGTAGTTAACTTTATCTGACATTTAAAGTATATATAGTTTGTAGAACACCATTATTATAGCAATTATGTTTGTAAAGTCTTAAAACACAAAATGCCTTTTTTTGCAACATTAACAGCAGTTCCACTGTCAGAATTCAATCCTTTGACTGCCAGGTGACATAGGAAAACTCTGACCCCGATGCGATTTGAAAACACAACTTTCTGATCTGGAGTCAGACGTGCTACCATTGTTCCACGAGGTCCCGCTGTACACAGTTGGCACATGAGAGAAACATATCTTGACAGTGATGTTCCGTACATAGTAGCATTTGCTGGACCTAGACGCTTAGAAATAGTGTACCTTTTAGATGTTTGTGCTTCTCAATGGGGCCATTCTAAACTTAGTTGGTCCACCACTTCTTGGGAAAGGTAGCAATGATCTTGAATTTCCTCCATTTGTATACAATATGTATGGCTGTGGATTGGTAGTTAACTTTATCTGACATTTAAAGTATATATAGTTTGTAGAAAACCATTAATTTAGCACTTCTGTTTGTACACTCTTAAAACACAAAATGCTTTTATTTTGCAACATTAATAGCAGTTCCACTGTCATAATTCAATCCTTTGACTGCCAGGTGACATCGGAAAACTCTGACCACTGTGTGATTTGAATATACAACCTTCTGATCTAGAGTCAGATGCGCTATCATTGCGCCACGAAGTCCCAATGTACCCATTTGGCACATGAGAGAAACATATATTGACAGTGATGTTCCATACATAGTAGCACTTGCTGGACCTAGACTATTAGAAATAGAGTATCTTGTAGATGTTTGTGCTTCTCAATGGGGCCATCCTAAACTTAGTTGGTCCACCACTTCTTGGGAAAGGTAGCAATGATCTTGAATTTCCTCAATTTGTATACAATATGTATGGCTGTGGATTGGTAGTTAACTTTATCTGACATTTAAAGTATATATAGTTTGTAGAACACCATTATTATAGCACTTCTGTTTGTAAACTCTTAAAACACAAAATACCTTTTTTTTGCAACATTAACAGCAGTTCCACTGTCAGAATTCAACCCTTTGACTGCCAGGTGACATAGGAAAACTCTAACCCCGATGTGATTTGAACACACAACCTTCTGATCTGGAGTCAGACGCACTACCGTTGCGCCACGAGGTCCCAATTTACCCCTTTGGCACATGAGAGAAACATATCTTGACAGTGATGTTCCATACATAGTAGCACTTGCTGGACCTAGACGATTAGAAATAGAGTATATAGGGAGAGGACGCTGGCGTGATGTCGCCGCTTCTCCACGCTAAATAGTTATTTTACTGTTGCTATTTTTTGGACATTTTATGGATATTTATCTGGACTCGTTTTGTTCAGTGGTTTTTTAATAAGGATTTTACGGACAGCTTGGCTAGCTCTTCCTAACCGGAATTTGGGCTGTCTACCTCCTGTCAAACTCCAGCACGAACTTACTTCAAGAACTACGTAGCTGCAATTATTGTTCCACTCACCTGCTGCCTGTCAACCTCCTGTGTCATCTGGACTGTCCTGGATTTTCTCCTGTGCTCCTCTTCACGATATGCTCAACCAAGTTACATCCCTCTGCTTCTTGGTTGTTTCTTTCGGAGCCGTGGGTCTGCTGTTAGCAGCTAGCTCTGTGCTAGCTTCCCCCGGCTTGGCTGGCACGATGTTGACGTATTCTGCTTCGCAGCTGCTTGGACTTAACAACTGCTCCATTCCTCCCTCTGTTTCCACCATCAAACAACTGGGACTTCTGCGTAGACCTCGTTATATCCACAGAAGCTCTCGAAAGATATCCATCTACTCTGGACAGCCGCAGGTTGGGTCTATCGCGTGTGTCTCGTCCAAGAGACGTGTCGCACCTCGACGACGTCATCAGAACGCTGCGTCTGTAGTCCCTTGTAGTCCACAGCGCACGAAGTGGCAAGGAAAACGTGGAGTGGACTTCAGTCTGCTGAAACCGGTTCAAAAGGCTTCTACACCAACTGGTATTAAATTAGAACTTTTCAATGTGCAGTCACTATCAAACAAATCATGCCTAATTCACGATCACATTCTGGAGAAGGACTTGGACCTCATGTGTCTTACAGAGACTTGGCATCAGCCAGATGTGTACAGTTCTCTAAATGAGGCCTGTCCGTCTGGTTACAGTTATCTGCAGAGAGCCCGCAGCACTGGCCGCGGTGGTGGTCTGGCTGTAATCTACCGCAATAATTTAAAATTGACACATCTAGCTTCTCAGGACTTTTCCTCTTTTGAAAGTTTGGCCTTCAACTTCAAAGCCCCACTCCTGATGAACGTTATATTGATTTATAGACCTCCCAAACCGCATGTTTCATTTAACTCAGAGATGCATGACCTCCTCACCTTTTTCTGCACCTCCCCTGTGAAAACTATTTTTCTTGGCGATCTAAATATCCACATGGACAATTCCTCTTCCCCGTTGGCAACAGATTTTAAGTCTCTTCTGGACTCTCTTAATCTCACCCAACATGTGGACGTCCCTACGCACAGCAGGGGGCATACTCTGGATTTGGTGATTACAGACACTGTACTCATCAATAACTTATCTGTATATGACCTGGGTGTCTCGGACCACAGTGTCATCTCTCTGGAAGTGCCTTCAACTTCACCTGCTTCAAACCCAAAGCGACCCATCCAGTTCCGGGACTTTAAAAACATTTCCCCTGATGTTCTGTCCGCTGATCTTCACGCCCTGACCGTTGTCAATCATTCATCTGCCAATGACTCCGTTGATTACTACAACCGATCTCTCCAAGAGCTTCTGGACCTACATGCTCCCTTGAAGACAAGACTGGTGTCTTTCTCCCGTTCAGCCCCCTGGTACACTGGTGAGCTCCGCAGGATGAAGGCAACTGGCCGTGCTATCGAGAGACGTCTAAAATCATCTGGTCTCTCGGTACATAAGCAGGCATACAAAGAACATCAGAAAGCATACGCCTATTCTCTTAAAGAAGCACGCTCCAAGTATTACTCCAACATCATCAACACCTGCCCTGGTAACTCTAAACAGCTCTTCTCCACAGTAACTCATCTACTTAATCCCATTAAACAAACTTCTGAGGAATGTGTTCAAAAATGCGACCTGTTCCTTTCATCATTTAAAAACAAAATTGACACCATCAGATCTCAGCTTCACAACCTCCCTGATCTTCGTTTACCATCTACCCGTCTGCATCCTGGGTCCCTGAGCAGCTTTGATGAGGTTGTTCAGAGTGAGGTGGAGTCCATCATAAAGAAAATGAAGCCTTCATCCTGCGCCCTGGATCCCTTCCCCTCATCTCTCATAAAATCCAATCACTCTGCAATAAGCCCATTAATCACTCAAATAATAAATCAGTCTCTACAATCTGGTCATGTTCCACTGCCTCTAAAAACTGCCATCATTAGGCCTCTTCTGAAAAAATCTAACTTGGATCCCGACATTTTTTCTAATTACCGCCCAATTTCCCACCTCCCGTTTCTGTCCAAAGTGCTGGAAAAAGCAGTTGCTGCTCAGCTGCAGGACCACCTACAGCAACACTCTCTGTACGAGAAGTTTCAATCTGGATTCAGAGCAGCTCACAGTACTGAGACTGCATTACTGAGAGTTACAAATGATATCCTCATGGCTGCTGACACTGGCTCTCCCTCCGTCCTTGTCCTCCTTGACCTCACTGCAGCCTTCGACACTGTGGACCATAATATTCTCCTCCACCGTCTTCATGTGGAGGTCGGTCTCTGTGACACTGTCCTGGACTGGTTCAAATCTTTCCTCTCCGATAGGCTGGAATGCGTTAGTCTTGGCAATGCCACTTCCCAGACAGTCGGTGTCTCCTGTGGTGTCCCTCAAGGGTCAGTTCTGGGGCCCCTGCTGTTTTCCCTTTACATGCTGCCTTTAGGTCAAATTATTAATCAGTTCAACATTTCTTTTCACTGCTATGCCGACGACACACAGCTTTACATCAGGACTGGATCATCCTCATCATCCCCATCTCCATCTTCACTCACTGCCCTCTCTGCCTGCCTGGAGGAAATAAGGGCATGGATGAATCAGAACTTTCTTCAATTAAACTGCTCCAAGACTGAGGCCATAATGATTGGCACCCCTCACCAGATACAAACATCAACTTTAACAACAATCTCCTTCTCTGGTCAAGACATCCCCCTCTCCACCTCTGTTACAAATCTTGGAATAAAAATGGACTCTCATCTTACATTTGAAACTCACATTAAGCATCTGTTTAAAACTTGCTTCTTCCATCTTCGAAACATCTCCAGACTTCGCCCATCTCTGACTTTTTCCGATGCTGAGAAACTCGTCCATGCCTTTGTCTCCTCCAGGCTCGACTACTGCAACTCCCTGTTTATTGGAATCCCTGGCAAAAACCTTCAGAAACTTCAATATATTCAAAACAGTGCAGCAAGGATTTTATTGAGAGCTCGTAAATTTGAACATATTACACCCATTCTCCATAACCTCCATTGGCTTCCTGTCACCTACAGAATTCAATACAAAACTGCTCTCATTACACATCAATGCTTACATGGAACTTCACCTGACTATCTAAAGGACATTCTTGCACCATATTCATCCACCCGGTCTCTACGATCACAGAACAGTAATCTACTTCACATTCCACGAACCAAATTAAGGACCATGGGAGACAGGGCATTCTGTGTGGCTGCCCCCCGCCTATGGAACTCCCTTCCTGACTACCTGAGAGCTCCACAGTCACTGGTTGACTTTAAAAGCGGTTTAAAGACTTTTCTTTTTAAGCAAGCCTATTCTGCCCCCGCATGATTTTATCTTTGATCTTGGTTGATAGTATTATAGATTTTACTTGATTTTATCACTTGTTTTATTTTATTTATTTATTTATTTTTTAAGCAGGCCTATTCTGCCTCCACATGATTCTGTTTTTAATCTTAGTTAATACCATTATTGATTTTATTTGATTTTATCACTTGTTTTTATTGTTGTAGCACTTTGAGATTTTTATTAATGAAAAGTGCGGTATAAATTGAATTTATTATTATTATTATTATTACCTTGTAGATGTTTGTGGTTCTCAATTTGGCCATTCTAAACTTAGATGGTCCACCACTTCTTGGGAAAGGTAGCAATGATGTTGAATTTCCTCCATTTGTATATATACAATATGTATGGCTGTGGATTGGTAGTTAAATTTATCTGACATTTAAAGTATACTGTATATAGTTTGTAGAACACCATTATTATAGCACTTATGTTTGTAAACTCTTAAAACACAAAATGCCTTTTTTGCAACATTAACAGCAGTTCCACTGTCAGAATTCAATCCTTTGACTGCCAGGTGACATAGGAAAACTCTGACCCCGATGCGATTTGAAAACACAACTTTCTGATCTGGAGTCAGACGTGCTACCATTGTTCCACGAGGTCCCGCTGTACACAGTTGGCACATGAGAGAAACATATCTTGACAGTGATGTTCCGTACATAGTAGCATTTGCTGGACCTAGACGCTTAGAAATAGTGTACCTTTTAGATGTTTGTGCTTCTCAATGGGGACATTCTAAACTTAGTTGGTCCACCACTTCTTGGGAAAGGTAGCAATGATCTTGAATTTCCTCCATTTGTATACAATATGTATGGCTGTGGATTGGTAGTTAACTTTATCTGACATATATATAGTTTGTAGAACACCATTATTATAGCACTTCTGTTTGTAAACTCTTAAAACACAAAATGCCTTTTTTTGCAACATTAACAGCAGTTCCACTGTCAGAATTCAATCCTTTGACTGCCAGGTGACATAGGAAAACTCTGACCCCGATGTTAATCGAACACACAACCTTCTGATCTGGAGTCAGACGCGCTACCATTGCGCCACAAGGTCCCAATGTACCCCTTTAGCACATGAGAGAAACATATCTTGACAGTGATGTTCCATACATAGTAGCACTTGCTGGGCCTAGACGATTAGAAATAGAGTACCTTGTAGATGTTTGTGCTTCCCAATGGGGCCATTCTAAACTTAGTTGGTCCACCACTTCTTGGGAAAGGTAGCAATGATCTTGAATTTCCTCCATTTGTATACAATATGTATGGCTGTGGATTGGTAGTTAACTTTATCTGACATTTAAAGTATATATAGTTTGTAGAACACCATTATTATAGCACTTCTGTTTGTAAACTCTTAAAACACAAAATACCTTTTTTTGCAACATTAACAGCAGTTCCACTGTCAGAATTCAATCCTTTGACTGCCAGGTGACAGAGGAAAACTCTGACCCCGATGTGATTTGAACACACAACCTTCTGATCTGGAGTCAGACGCGCTACCATTGCGCCACGAGGTCCCAATTTACCCCTTTGGCACATGAGAGAAACATATCTTGACAGTGATGTTCCATACATAGTAGCACTTGCTGGACCTAGACGATTAGAAATAGAGTAACTTGTAGATGTTTGTGGTTCTCAATTTGGCCATTCTAAACTTAGATGGTCCACCACTTCTTGGGAAAGGTAGCAATGATGTTGAATTTCCTCCATTTGTATATATACAATATGTATGGCTGTGGATTGGTAGTTAAATGTATCTGACATCGAAAGTATATTTAGTTTGTAGAACACCATTATTATAGCACTTTTGTTTTTAAACACTTATAACACAAAATGCATTTTTTGCAACATTAACAGCAGTTCCAATGTCAGAATTCAACCCTTTGACTGCCAGGTGACATAGGAAACCTCTGACCCCGATGTGATTTGAACACACAACCTTCTGATCTGGAGTCAGATGCACTACCATTGCGCCACGAGGTCCCAATGTACCCCTTTAGCACATGAGAGAAACATATCTTGACAGTGATTTTCCATACATAGTAGCACTTGCTGGGCCTAGACGATTAGAAATAGAGTACCTTGTAGATGATTGTGCTTCTCAAAGGGGCCATTCTAAACATAGTTGGTCCACCACTTCTTGGGAAAGGTAGCAATGATCTTGAATTTCCTCCATTTGTATGTATGGCTATGGATTGGTAGTTAACTTTATCTGACATTTAAAGTATATATAGTTTGTAGAACACCATTATTATAGCACTTATATTTGTAAAGTCTTAAAACACAAAATGCCTTTTTTTGCAACATTAACAGCAGTTCCACTGTCAGAATTCAATCCTTTGACTGCCAGGTGACATAGGAAAACTCTGACCCCGATGCGATTTGAAAACACAACTTTCTGATCTGGAGTCAGACGTGCTACCATTGTTCCACGAGGTCCCGCTGTACACAGTTGGCACATGAGAGAAACATATCTTGACAGTAGGGGTTGAACGAGTACATAATTTTTAACCTCGACATTAACATAAAAAAACTCGAACGACGCTCGAGTAGCCGATGACGTCACAGTGTCTTACGATGCAAAATAAATAAATAAATATAAATGCCTAAAAACGTCTTTACAAAAAGAAAAAAAAGACCAACAAAACATTGGGAGCATTTATTATGCTCCTATCATGTATCATACTGCAGATAAGTCACAGGAAAAACAAAACTATTAGTTATTATTATTAATTTTAAAAGTGAAAGTAATGCGCTGAAAACCGAAACTTAAAAAACAAATGGGGCCACAGCCACACCGTACCACCGCCTGCAGCTGTGCAATTTAGGTTTACTTTTAGAGATTGTGTTTATAGGTTTTTGGTAGCTCTAGAGAGATGAATATTTGTTTTTTTTTGTTTGTGAAACGAGAGACAGGAAGCCGTTTCGGCCGTGTTATAATATGGGACCTGCATTGCAACACTGCCCTCTGCTGTCACAATCTACTACAAAGAAAGTCAACACGAAGTAGCGCATTTTATAAAATTATAAACTGTTTTACCTTTTTGACAAGACGGCCTGCTCCATTAACATCCGTGCGCACACAGGAATCCATTTTGTAGCGTCTACTAAAAGCTAAAAGCTGCCCCGCGCGCTGTGAAATGTGAAATGTGACGTCACTACGGCTACCCGAGGTGGACAAAAAAGCCTCGATAGAAGTCAAAGCACTCGAGTTGTCGAAAACTCGGGTACTCTGTTAATGCACTACTTGACAGTGATGTTCCGTACATAGTAGCATTTGCTGGACCTAGACGCTTAGAAATAGTGTACCTTTTAGATGTTTGTGCTTCTCAATGGGGCCATTCTAAACTTAGTTGGTCCACCACTTCTTGGGAAAGGTAGCAATGATCTTGAATTTCCTCCATTTGTATACGATATGTATGGCTGTGTATTGGTAGTTAACTTTATCTGACATTTAAAGTATATATAGTTTGTAGAAAACCATTATTTTAGCACTTCTGTTTGTACACTCTTAAAACACAAAATGCTTTTATTTTGCAACATTAATAGCAGTTCCACTGTCATAATTCAATCCTTTGACTGCCAGGTGACATCGGAAAACTCTGACCACTATGTGATTTGAACATACAACCTTCTGATCTAGAGTCAGACGCGCTATCTTTGCGCCACGCAGTCCCAATGTACCCATTTGGCACATGAGAGAAACATATCTTGACAGTGATGTTCCATACATAGTAGCACTTGCTGGACCTAGACTATTAGAAATAGAGTATCTTGTAGATGTTTGTGCTTCTCAATGGGGCCATCCTAAACTTAGTTGGTCCACCACTTCTTGGGAAAGGTAGCAATGATCTTGAAATTCCTCCATTTTTATACAATATGTATGGCTGTGGATTGGTAGTTAACTTTATCTGACATTTAAAGTATATATAGTTTGTAGAACACCATTATTATAGCACTTCTGTTTGTAAACTCTTAAAACACAAAATGCCTTTTTTTGCAACATTAACAGCAGTTCCACTGTCAGAATTCAATCCTTTGACTGCCAGGTGACATAGGAAAACTCTGACCCCGAAGTGATTTGAACACAAAACCTTCTGAGCTGGAGTCAGACGCGGTACCATTGTGCCACAAGGTCCTAATGTACCAATTTGGCACATGAGAGAAACATATCTTGACAGTGATGTTCCATACATAGTAGCACTTGCTGGACCTAGACTATTAGAAATAGAGTACCTTGTAGATGTTTGTGGTTCTCAATTTGGCCATTCTAAACTTAGATGGTCCACCACTTCTTGGGAAAGGTAGCAATGATGTTGAATTTCCTCCATTTGTATATATACAATATGTATGGCTGTGGATTGGTAGTTAAATGTATCTGACATCTAAAGTATATTTAGTTTGTAGAACACCATTATTATAGCACTTTTGTTTTTAAACACTTATAACACAAAATGCATTTTTTGCAACATTAACAGCAGTTCCACTGTCAGAATTCAACCCTTTGACTGCCAGGTGACATAAGAAACCTCTGACCCCGATGTAATTTGAACACACAACCTTCTGATCTGGAGTCAGACGCGCTACCATTGCGCCACGAGGTCCCAATGTACCCCTTTAGCACATGAGAGAAACATATCTTGACAGTGATTTTCCATACATAGTAGCACTTGCTGGGCCTAGACGATTAGAAATAGAGTACCTTGTAGATGTTTGTGCTTCTCAATGGGGCCATTCTAAACTTAGTTGGTCCACCACTTCTTGGGAAAGGTAGCAATGATCTTGAATTTCCTCCATTTGTATGTATGGCTATGGATTGGTAGTTAACTTTATCTGACATTTAAAGTATATATAGTTTGTAGAACACCATTATTATAGCACTTATGTTTGTAAACTCTTATAACACAAAATGCCTTTTTTTGCAACATTAACAGCAGTTCCACTGTCAGAATTCAATCCTTTGACTGCCAGGTGACATAGGAAAACTCTGACCCCGATGCGATTTGAAAACACAACTTTCTGATCTGGAGTCAGACGTGCTACCATTGCGCCACGAGGTCCCAATGTACACAGTTGGCACATGAGAGAAACATATCTTGACAGTGATGTTCCATACATATTAGCACTTGCTGGGCCTAGACGATTAGAAATAGAGTACCTTTTAGATGTTTGTGCTTCTCAATGGGGCCATTCTAAACTTAGTTGGTCCACCACTTCTTGGGAAAGGTAGCAATGATCTTGAATTTCCTCCATTTGTATACAATATGTATGGCTGTGGATTGGTAGTTAACTTTATCTGACATTTAAAGTATATATAGTTTGTAGAACACCATTATTTTAGCACTTCTGTTTGTACACTCTTAAAACACAAAATGCCTTTTTTTGCAACATTAACAGCAGTTCCACTGTCAGAATTCAATCCTTTGACTGCCAGGTGACATAGGAAAACTCTGACCCTGATGTGATTTGAACACACAACCTTCTGATCTGGAGTCAGATGCGCTACCATTGCGCCATGAGGTCCCAATTTACCCCTTTGGCACATGAGAGAACCATATCTTGACAGTGATGTTCCATACATAGTAGCACTTGCTGGACCTAGACGATTAGAAATAGAGTACCTTGTAGATGTTTGTGGTTCTCAATTTGGCCATTCTAAACTTAGTTGGTCCACCACTTCTTGGGAAAGGTAGCAGTGATGTTGAATTTCCTCCATTTGTATACAATATGTATGGCTGTGGATTGGTAGTTAACTTTATCTGACATTTAAAGTATATATAGTTTGTAGAACACCATTATTATAGCACTTCTGTTTGTAAACTCTTAAAACACAAAATGCCTTTTTTGCAACATTAACAGCAGTTCCACTGTCAGAATTCAATCCTTTGACTGCCAGGTGACATAGGAAAACTCTGACCCCGATGCGATTTGAAAACACAACTTTCTGATCTGGAGTCAGACGTGCTACCATTGTTCCACGAGGTCCCGCTGTACACAGTTGGCACATGAGAGAAACATATCTTGACAGTGATGTTCCGTACATAGTAGCATTTGCTGGACCTAGACGCTTAGAAATAGTGTACCTTTTAGATGTTTGTGCTTCTCAATGGGGACATTCTAAACTTAGTTGGTCCACCACTTCTTGGGAAAGGTAGCAATGATCTTGAATTTCCTCCATTTGTATACAATATGTATGGCTGTGGATTGGTAGTTAACTTTATCTGACATATATATAGTTTGTAGAACACCATTATTATAGCACTTCTGTTTGTAAACTCTTAAAACACAAAATGCCTTTTTTTGCAACATTAACAGCAGTTCCACTGTCAGAATTCAATCCTTTGACTGCCAGGTGACATAGGAAAACTCTGACCCCGATGTTAATCGAACACACAACCTTCTGATCTGGAGTCAGACGCGCTACCATTGCGCCACAAGGTCCCAATGTACCCCTTTAGCACATGAGAGAAACATATCTTGACAGTGATGTTCCATACATAGTAGCACTTGCTGGGCCTAGACGATTAGAAATAGAGTACCTTGTAGATGTTTGTGCTTCCCAATGGGGCCATTCTAAACTTAGTTGGTCCACCACTTCTTGGGAAAGGTAGCAATGATCTTGAATTTCCTCCATTTGTATACAATATGTATGGCTGTGGATTGGTAGTTAACTTTATCTGACATTTAAAGTATATATAGTTTGTAGAACACCATTATTATAGCACTTCTGTTTGTAAACTCTTAAAACACAAAATACCTTTTTTTGCAACATTAACAGCAGTTCCACTGTCAGAATTCAATCCTTTGACTGCCAGGTGACAGAGGAAAACTCTGACCCCGATGTGATTTGAACACACAACCTTCTGATCTGGAGTCAGACGCGCTACCATTGCGCCACGAGGTCCCAATTTACCCCTTTGGCACATGAGAGAAACATATCTTGACAGTGATGTTCCATACATAGTAGCACTTGCTGGACCTAGACGATTAGAAATAGAGTAACTTGTAGATGTTTGTGGTTCTCAATTTGGCCATTCTAAACTTAGATGGTCCACCACTTCTTGGGAAAGGTAGCAATGATGTTGAATTTCCTCCATTTGTATATATACAATATGTATGGCTGTGGATTGGTAGTTAAATGTATCTGACATCGAAAGTATATTTAGTTTGTAGAACACCATTATTATAGCACTTTTGTTTTTAAACACTTATAACACAAAATGCATTTTTTGCAACATTAACAGCAGTTCCACTGTCAGAATTCAACCCTTTGACTGCCAGGTGACACAGGAAACCTCTGACCCCGATGTGATTTGAACACACAACCTTCTGATCTGGAGTCAGATGCATTACCATTGCGCCACGAGGTCCCAATGTACCCCTTTAGCACATGAGAGAAACATATCTTGACAGTGATTTTCCATACATAGTAGCACTTGCTGGGCCTAGACGATTAGAAATAGAGTACCTTGTAGATGATTGTGCTTCTCAAAGGGGCCATTCTAAACATAGTTGGTCCACCACTTCTTGGGAAAGGTAGCAATGATCTTGAATTTCCTCCATTTGTATGTATGGCTATGGATTGGTAGTTAACTTTATCTGACATTTAAAGTATATATAGTTTGTAGAACACCATTATTATAGCACTTATGTTTGTAAAGTCTTAAAACACAAAATGCCTTTTTTTGCAACATTAACAGCAGTTCCACTGTCAGAATTCAATCCTTTGACTGCCAGGTGACATAGGAAAACTCTGACCCCGATGCGATTTGAAAACACAACTTTCTGATCTGGAGTCAGACGTGCTACCATTGTTCCACGAGGTCCCGCTGTACACAGTTGGCACATGAGAGAAACATATCTTGACAGTGATGTTCCGTACATAGTAGCATTTGCTGGACCTAGACGCTTAGAAATAGTGTACCTTTTAGATGTTTGTGCTTCTCAATGGGGCCATTCTAAACTTAGTTGGTCCACCACTTCTTGGGAAAGGTAGCAATGATCTTGAATTTCCTCCATTTGTATACAATATGTATGGCTGTGGATTGGTAGTTAACTTTATCTGACATTTAAAGTATATATAGTTTGTAGAAAACCATTATTTTAGCACTTCTGTTTGTACACTCTTAAAACACAAAATGCTTTTATTTTGCAACATTAATAGCAGTTCCACTGTCATAATTCAATCCTTTGATTGCCAGGTGACATCGGAAAACTCTGACCACTATGTGATTTGAACATACAACCTTCTGATGTAGAGTCAGACGTGCTATCTTTGCGCCACGCAGTCCCAATGTACCCATTTGGCACATGAGAGAAACATATCTTGACAGTGATGTTCCATACATAGTAGCACTTGCTGGACCTAGACTATTAGAAATAGAGTATCTTGTAGATGTTTGTGCTTCTCAATGGGGCCATCCTAAACTTAGTTGGTCCACCACTTCTTGGGAAAGGTAGCAATGATCTTGAAATTCCTCCATTTTTATACAATATGTATGGCTGTGGATTGGTAGTTAACTTTATCTGACATTTAAAGTATATATAGTTTGTAGAACACCATTATTATAGCACTTCTGTTTGTAAACTCTTAAAACACAAAATGCCTTTTTTTGCAACATTAACAGCAGTTCCACTGTCAGAATTCAATCCTTTGACTGCCAGGTGACATAGGAAAACTCTGACCCCGAAGTGATTTGAACACACAACCTTCTGATCTGGAGTCAGACGCGGTACCATTGCGCCACAAGGTCCTAATGTACCCATTTGGCACATGAGAGAAACATATCTTGACAGTGATGTTCCATACATAGTAGCACTTGCTGGACCTAGACTATTAGAAATAGAGTACCTTGTAGATGTTTGTGGTTCTCAATTTGGCCATTCTAAACTTAGATGGTCCACCACTTCTTGGGAAAGGTAGCAATGATGTTGAATTTCCTCCATTTGTATATATACAATATGTATGGCTGTGGATTGGTAGTTAAATGTATCTGACATCTAAAGTATATTTAGTTTGTAGAACACCATTATTATAGCACTTTTGTTTTTAAACACTTATAACACAAAATGCATTTTTTGCAACATTAACAGCAGTTCCACTGTCAGAATTCAACCCTTTGACTGCCAGGTGACACAGGAAACCTCTGACCCCGATGTGATTTGAACACACAACCTTCTGATCTGGAGTCAGACGCGCTATCATTGTTCCACGAGGTCCCAATGTACCCCTTTAGCACATGAGAGAAACATATCTTGACAGTGATTTTCCATACATAGTAGCACTTGCTGGGCCTAGACGATTAGAAATAGAGTACCTTGTAGATGTTTGTGCTTCTCAATGGGGCCATTCTAAACTTAGTTGGTCCACCACTTCTTGGGAAAGGTAGCAATGATCTTGAATTTCCTCCATTTGTATGTATGGCTATGGATTGGTAGTTAACTTTATCTGACATTTAAAGTATATATAGTTTGTAGAACACCATTATTATAGCACTTCTGTTTGTAAACTCTTAAAACACAAAATGCCTTTTTTTGAAACATTAACAGCAGTTCCACTGTCAGAATTCAATCCGTTGTCTGCCAGATGACATAGGAAAACTCTGACCCCGAAGTGATTTGAACACAAAACCTTCTGAGCTGGAGTCAGACGCGGTACCATTGCGCCACGAGGTCCTAATGTACCCATTTGGCACATGAGAGAAACATATCTTGACAGTGATGTTCCATACATATTAGCACTTGCTGACCTAGACTATTAGAAATAGAGTACCTTGTAGATGTTTGTGCTTCTCAATGGGGCCATTCTAAACTTAGTTGGTCCACCACTTCTTGGGAAAGGTAGCAATGATCTTGAATTTCCTCCATTTGTATACGATATGTATGGCTGTGGATTGGTAGTTAACTTTATCTGACATTTAAAGTATATATAGTTTGTAGAACACCATTATTTTAGCACTTCTGTTTGTGCACTCTTAAAACACAAAATGCTTTTATTTTGCAACATTAATAGCAGTTCCACTGTCATAATTCAATCCTTTGACTGCCAGGTGACATAGGAAAACTCTGACCACTATGTGATTTGAACACACAACCTTCTGATCTGGAGTCAGACGCGCTATCATTGCGCCACGAAGTCCTAATGTACCCATTTGGCACATGAGAGAAACATATCTTGACAGTGATGTTCCATACATAGTAGCACTTGCTGGACCTAGACTATTAGAAATAGAGTATCTTGTAGATGTTTGTGCTTCTCAATGGGGCTATCCTAAACTTAGTTGGTCCACCACTTCTTGGGAAAGGTAGCAATGATCTTGAATTTCCTCCATTTGTATACAATATGTATGGCTGTGGATTGGTAGTTAACTTTATCTGACATTTAAAGTATATATAGTTTGTAGAACACCATTATTATAGCACTTCTGTTTGTAAACTCTTAAAACACAAAATGCCTTTTTTTGCAACATTAACAGCAGTTCCACTGTCAGAATTCAATCCTTTGACTGCCAGGTGACATAGGAAAACTCTGACCCCGATGTGATTTGAACACACAACCTTCTGATCTGGAGTCAGACGCGCTACCATTGCGCCACGAGGTCCCAATGTACCCCTTTGGCACATGAGAGAAACATATCTTGACAGTGATGTTCCATACACAGTAGCACTTGCTGACCTAGACTATTAGAAATAGAGTACCTTGTAGATGTTTTTGCTTCTCAATGGGGCCATTCTAAACTTAGTTGGTCCACCACTTCTTGGGAAAGGTAGCAATGATCTTGAGTTACCTCCATTTGTATACAATATGTATGGCTGTGGGTTGGTAGTTAACTTTATCTGACATTTAAAGTATATATAGTTTGTAGAACACCATTATTGTAGCACTTTTATTTGTAAACTCTTAAAACACAAAATTCCTTTTTTAGCACCATTTACAGCAGTTCCACTGTCAGAACTCAATCCTTTGACTGCCAGGTGACATAGGAAAACTCTGACCACTATGTGATTTGAACACACAACCTTCTGATCTGGAGTCAGATGTGCTACCATTGCACCACAAAGTCCCAATGTACCCATTTGGCACATGAGAGAAACATATATTGACAGTGATGTTCCATACATAGTAGCACTTGCTGGACCTAGACTATTAGAAATAGAGTACCTTGTAGATGTTTGTGGTTCTCAATGTGGCCATTCTAAAGTTAGATGGTCCACCACTTCTTGGGAAAGGTAGCAATGATATTGAATTTCCTCCATTTGTATACAATATGT
This sequence comes from Garcialebias charrua, assembly GCA_038048925.1. Classification (NCBI taxonomy): domain Eukaryota; kingdom Metazoa; phylum Chordata; class Actinopteri; order Cyprinodontiformes; family Rivulidae; genus Garcialebias; species Garcialebias charrua. The sequence continues at coordinate 10,521 of JBBPBX010024836.1, read as the reverse complement.
ATGGCTGTGGATTGGTAGTTAACTTTATCTGACATTTAAAGTATATATAGTTTGTAGAACATCATTATTATAGCACTTCTGTTTGTAAACACTTAAAAAACAAAATGCCTGTTTTTGCAACATTAACAGCAGTTCCACTGTCATAATTCCATCCTTTGACTGCCAGGTGACATAGGAAAACTCTGACCCTGATGTGATTTGAACACACAACCTTCTGATCTGGAGTCAGACGCGCTATCATTGCGCCACAAGGTCCCAATGTACCCCTTTGGCACATGAGAGAAACATATCTTGACAGTGATGTTCCATACATAGTAGCACTTGCTGGACCTAGACTATTAGAAATACAGTACCTTGTAGATGTTTGTGGTTCTCAATGTTGCCATTCTAAACTTAGATGGTCCACCACTTCTTGGGAAAGGTAGCAATGATATTGAATTTCCTCCATTTGTATACGATATGTATGCCTGTGGATTGGTAGTTAACTTTATCTGACATTTAAAGTATACTGTATATATTTTGTAGAACACCATTATTATAGCACTTCTGTTTGTAAACTCTTAAAAAACAAAATGACCTTTTTTTGCCCCGGTTACAACAGTTCCACTGTCAGAATTCAATGCTTTGTCTGCCAGGTGACATAGGAAATCTCTGTCTCCTATGTGATTTGAGCACACAACCATCTGATTTGGAGTCAGACGCGCTACCATTGCGCCACGAGGTCACAAAGTACCCCTTTGGCACATGAGAGAAACATATCTTGACAGTGATGTTCCATACATAGTAGCACTCGCTGGACCTAGACTATTAGAAATAGAGTACCTTGTAGATGTTTGTGCTTCTCAATGGGGACATTCTAAACTTAGTTGGTCCACCACTTCTTGGGAAAGGTAGCAATGATCTTGAATTTCCTCCATTTGTATAGAATATGTATGCCTGTGGATTGGTAGTTAACTTTATCTGACATTTAATGTATATATAGTTTGTAGAACTCCATTATTATAGCACTTTTGTATTTAAACACTTAAAAAACAAAACGTTTTTTTTTTTTGCACCGGTTACAACAGTTCCACTGTCAGAATTCAAACCTTTGACTGCCAGGTGACATAGGAAAACTCTGACCACTATGTGATTTGAACACACAACCTTCTGATCTGGAGTCAGACGCACTATCATTGCGCAACAATGTCCCAATGTACCCCTTTGGCACATGAGAGAAACATATCTTGACAGTGATGTTCCATACATAGTAGCACTTGCTGGACCTAGATTATTAGAAATAGAGTACCTTGTAGATGTTTGTGCTTCTCAATGGGGCCATTCTAAACTTAGTTGGTCCATCACTTCTTGGGAAAGGTAGCAATGATCTTGAATTTCCTCCATTTGTATACAATATGTATGGCTGTGGATTGGTAGTTAACTTTATCTGACATTTAAAGTATATATAGTTTGTAGAACACCATTATTTTAGCACTTCTATTTGTGAACTCTTAAAACACAAAATGCTTTTATTTTGCAACATTAATAGCAGTTCCACTGTCATAATTCAATCCTTTGACTGCCAGGTGACATAGGAAAACTCTGACCACTATGTGATTTGAACACACAACCTTCTGATCTGGAGTCAGACGCGCTATCATTGCGCCACGAAGTCCTAATGTACCCATTTGGCACATGAGAGAAACATATCTTGACAGTGATGTTCCATACATAGTAGCACTTGCTGGACCTAGACTATTAGAAATAGAGTATCTTGTAGATGGTTGTGCTTCTCAATGGGGCTATCCTAAACTTAGTTGGTCCACCACTTCTTGGGAAAGGTAGCAATGATCTTGAATTTCCTCCATTTGTATACAATATGTATGGCTGTGGATTGGTAGTTAACTTTATCTGACATTTAAAGTATATATAGTTTGTAGAACACCATTATTATAGCACTTCTGTTTGTAAACTCTTAAAACACAAAATGCCTTTTTTTGCAACATTAACAGCAGTTCCACTGTCAGAATTCAATCCTTTGACTGCCAGGTGACATAGGAAAACTCTGACCGCGAAGTGATTTGAACACAAAACCTTCTGATCTAGAGTCAGATGCTCCACCATTGCGCCACGAGGTCCCAATGTACCCCTTTAGTACATGAGAAAAACATATCTTGACAGTGATGTTCCATACATAGTAGCACTTGCTGGACCTAGACGATTAGAAATACAGTACCTTGTAGATGGTTGTGCTTCTCAATGGGGCCATTCTAAAATTAGTTGGTCCACCACTTCTTGAGAAAGGTAGCATTGATCTTGAATTTCCTCCATTTGTATACAATATGTATGGCTGTGGATTGGTAGTTAACTTTATCTGATATTTAAAGTATATATAGTTTGTAGAACTCCATTATTATAGCACTTTTGTTTTTAAACACTTAAAAAAACAAAATGCCTTTTTTTGCACCATTAACAGCAGTTCCACTGTCAGACATCAATCCTTTGACTGCCAGGTGACATAGGAAAACTCTGACCCCGATGTGATTTGATCACACAACCTTCTGATCTGGAGTCAGACGCACTATCATTGCACCACGAAGTCCCAATGTACCCCTTTGGCACATGAGAGAAACATATCTTGACAGTGATGTTCCATACATAGCACTGGCTGGACCTAGACGATTAGAAATAGTGTACCTTGTAGAAGTTTGTGGTTCTCAATTTGGCCATTCTAAACTTAGATGGTCCACCACTTCTTGGGAAAGGTAGCAATGATGTTGAATTTCCTCCATTTGTATACAACATGTATGGCTGTGGATTGGTAGTTAAATTTATCTGACATTTAAAGTATATTTAGTTTGTAGAACACAATTATTATAACACAAAATGCATTTTTTGCACCATTAACAGCAGTTCCACTGTCATAATTCAATCTTTTGACTGGCAGGTGACATAGGAAAACTCTGACCCCGATGTGATTTGACTACACAACCTTCTGATCTGGAGTCAGACGCGCTACCATTGCGCCACAAAGTCCCAATGTACCCATTTGGCACATGAGAGAAACATATCTTGACAGTGATGTTCCATACATAGTAGCACTTGCTGGGCCTAGACGATTAGAAATAGAGTACCTTGTAGATGTTTGTGCTTCTCAATGGGGCAATTCTAAACTTAGTTGGTCCACCACTTCTTGGGAAAGGTAGCAATGATCTTGAATTTCCTCCATTTGTATACAATATGTATGGCTGTGGATTGGTAGTTAACTTTATCTGACATTTAAAGTATATATAGTTTGTAGAACTCCATTATTATAGCACTTTTGTTTTTAAACACTTAAAAAACAAAACGTCTTTTTTTGCCCCGGTTACAACAGTTCTACTGTCAGAATTCAATCCTTTGATTGCCAGGTGACATAGGAAAACTCTGAACCCGATGTGATTTGAACACACAACCTTCTAATCTGGAGTAAGACGCGCTACCATTGCGCCATGAGGTCCCAATGTAACCATTTGGCACATGAGAGAAACATATCTTGACAGTGATGTTCCATACATAGTAGCACTTGCCGGACCTAGACGATTAGAAATACAGTACCTTGTAGATGTTTGTGCTTCTCAATGGGGACATTCTAAACTTAGTTGGTCCACCACTTCTTGGGAAAGGTAGCAATGATCTTGAATTTCCTCCATTTGTATACAATATGTATGGCTGTGGATTGGTAGTTAACTTTATCTGACATTTAAAGTATAGTTTGTAGAACACCATTATTATAGCACTTCTGTTTGTAAACTCTTAAAACACAAAATGCCTTTTTTTTGCAACACATGCACTACCAGTCTTTGTCAAAAAGACAATTTTACCTATGCAACCCATGGGATTGTCAAACTGACAAATTGAATTAGCATTTTTAAAGCCATTGGTATGTATATGAGGCCATTCCATTCTGCTGGCGTGGAGGAGGCCTTGGGGCATATTTATATATTCATTCATTCAACCTTTATTTAGTCAGGTAAATCTTATTGAGCCTATATATATATATATATATATATATATATATATATATATATATATATATATATATACATATATATGTATA
>JBBPBX010024835.1:28548-39365 GCA_038048925.1 Garcialebias charrua | reverse complement strand
TATCATTGAGAATAAATAATTTATTCTCGGCAGCACCATCATTTTTACTGAGGCAACTCTTCCCATAAGTGATATGGGTAGAGATCTCCATCTAGTAAGATCGTCTTCAATTTTCTTTAATAGTGGGATATGATTTAATTTTATTAAATCCTCCAATTTAGGAGAGATATTAACACCTAAATATTTAATATTACCTGATTGTAGTCTTTCATTAAGAGAATTATTAAACACACAATTTATCGGAAGCACTGTAGATTTTGTCCAGTTTATAGAATAATCAGAAACTTTTGAAAATGAGTTGATTAACTTGATAACATTAGATATTGAGTTTCCTGAGTTCTCAAGAAAAAGCAAAACATCATCAGCATAAAGACTAATTTTATGTTCTATGTTTCTACCCTTTATTCCTTTAATATCAGCACTTTGCCTTATTGCTGCTGCTAAAGGTTCAATAAAAATAGCAAATAATGCTGGTGAAAGTGGGCAACCTTGCCTGGTGCCCCTCTGTAAACAGAAGCTTGAAGATAATTGATTATTTGTCCTGACGCACGCTGTTGGTGAACTATATAATATTTTTAACCAGTTAATGAAGTAATTCCCAAAACCAAATTTATTTAAGGTAGCAAATAAAAAATTCCAATTTACTCTATCGAATGCTTTTTCAGCATCTAAAGAAAAAATAGCTGTTTCAATATTTTTAAAATACGAATACTCTATTACATTATATAATCTGCGAGTGTTTGTGTTCGAGTGTCTTCCCTTTATGAATCCGGTTTGGTCTGGATGTATAATAACAGGAGTTATCTTCTCTAGTCTTTTTGATAAGACTTTACAAATTATTTTAACATCTACATTAATAAGAGAAATTGGACGATAACTGGTAGGTAATACTGGGTCTTTGCCTGATTTTAATAAGAGACTAATGTTAGCTGAATTCATATGTGTTGGTAGCCTGCCATTTCCTTCTGACTCAAGTAGCACTCTATAGAATATCGGTTCCAGTATATCCCAGAATACTTTATAGAATTCCACTGGATAGCCATCAGGACCTGGAGATTTCTTATTAGGCATGCTTTTAATTGCTTCATGGAGCTCATCGGATGTTAATGGTGAGTCTAGTTTTGATGACTGACTAATATCTAGTTTTGGAAGTGTTACTTTCTCCAAGAATTCATTAATATCCTCGTTAGATGGATTTATTTGTGGAGTGTATAGAGTTTTATAGAAATCTTTAAAAACATCGTTTATTTTTCCCTCATCATAAAATATATTTCCATTTTCATCTTTAATACCATATATAGATGTTTTTTCTTTGTTTAATTTGAGTTGATTAGCTAAAAAGTTCCCTGATTTATTACCGTATTCAAAATGATCTAATCTAAGTCTTTGTATCAAGAATTTATTTTTCTTATCAATATATTCATTTAGTTCTAATTTTAATCTGCGTAGCTTTTGCTGTGTTTCCTCACCTTGTAGACCTTCTAACAATTTAATGGATTTCTCTAATTCATCAATACGTTTATTTTCTTTTTTCTTTTTATTTGATGAATAGGATATTATTTTACCTCTCATGACTGTTTTCCCAGCCTCCCAAAGTGTACATGCTGAAGTTCCTGGCAAGTCATTAAACTCTAGATACGATGCCCATTCTTTTTTAAAATATTGCAAAAATTCTTCTTCTTGTAGCAGTGATGTATTTAATCTCCAATTTATATTTTTTGTTGTTGTTTTTTTAAAATCTAAATTTACAGTAACTGGTGCATGATCGCTGACAGCAATAGGGTGTATCTTATGGTGTGGTCACACCAAACAGCGTTTTTACCTCCAAGCTTCCAGCTTCCATGTAAAGTCAATGGTGGACGCACCTAGGCACCTCCTGGCGTCTGGCGTCAGGTCGCGTGCGTGTTGAGCGTGCTGATGAGCGTTTTTTCGTGCACGTGAACCGGCGTCGGCTTCCAAGTTCCGCTTCAGCTGAGCTGAAGTTTTCGCGGTTCAAACTTTCAAACGCCGCTCAACTCCACCTGATTGGTTGGTGTGTCAACCAATCAGGGAGAGTCGGGGGGCAGAAGAGAGGGGGCAGTGGGAGAGTCCCTATGTGACGCGGAAACGAGGGTGCGCGCGCACTATGTGACGTATTGTTTGTCGGAAAAAAAAAGAAAAGACCCGCGAGCTCGTGAACTATGGAAGAGAAACTCATTGTAGCTGTGTGTTCGCGACAATTCCTTCACGACCAGTCAAGTCTGCTCCACAGAGACGGAAATAAACAGCTCCTCCTCGCCTGGCGGAGTGAGCAGGACTCCGTGTGCAGGGCTCTGTATACCGGTAAGCTCCTCCCACACACCCAGCAGCTTCTGGCTTCTGGCTTTTTGGTCTGAACACGCTGCATTCACAAGTGCGTCCACTTGCGTGCGTGAGGAGCTTCTTGGAGGTTCAAAACGCTGCTCTGTGTGACTGTACCATTAGTGTCTGAAATGTTTGTCATCAATGAATTGCTTACTATGAAATAATCTAGACGAGAATATGAGTGATGCACATGTGAAAAGAAAGAATATTCTTTGCTATCAGGGTGAAAACAACGCCATGCATCGCAGAGCCCATAATCATTCATATACTGTTTAACTATATTTATAGATTGCCAACTGCGTTGAGTTCCCGCTGCATTCAGTCTGTCTAATTTGTCATCTAAACCAAAGTTGAGATCACCTCCCATCACCAGTGAGGAATCCATGTGATTTGATAGGGTGGAAAAAAAATCATGAAAAAAAGCTGCGTCGTCTACATTCGGTCCATATATGCTAACAATACAATAATTTTGTCTAAATATTGATAACTTTAATATTATATATCTACCGTGCGGGTCTATAACCTGATCTAATACTGTGAAGTTAACATTTTTATTTATTAAAATTGCCACCCCTCTTTGTCTTGAATTATAACATGCTGAGAATACATTAGGAAACTCTGAAGATTTAAGCTCCTCCACAGTTGATGCCAATTTATGAATTTCTTGGAGTAATACAACATCTGCCTTTAATCTTTTAATCTGGTTAAAAATTCTATATTTTTTACGTTGGCTACCGGCTCCATTAATGTTCCATGTGACAAACCCTAAGGTACCCATACCTGTGCTAATGATAATATAGCTAAACCACACCCATTGTCACAAATACAAAAGATAGTAATATATCCAGACAAAAACATATTCCTTAAAGGTTAATTATATATTGAATCAGGGAAGTTTTCATTTATGAAGTAAATGTATGGATATATAAAGATGAATGTGAACCCCTGTGCTTGTGCTCTGACAATTGTTAATTTAGAAAAATATAGACAGGAAAACAAAGAGAGATGATATACATGAAAACATAACTCAGATAAGAAAAAATAACAAAAGAACCCTCCTACCACATCAAGTGCCATCACACCTTGTGTACCACCACGATCTGTGTGACCCCACCAACCGAGCTGTGCTGAAGAAAATAAATATAGCTGGTAAGTAATATTAATAAATACTATATTTAATAATATCAATTAATATTAGCAACCGAAATAATTCTTACCTTGATTATATGGCTAATACAGCCAAGGAGTAGCCTCTGGATCTCTAAACAGCTGACCGTTTATGTAGAGTTTATCCACCGAGATGTTAGCTCTTCTTCCTTCGCTAATATTTTTCTTTCTTATTGGGAATAAAATGCGCCGTCTATTCAGAATTTCTACAGGAAATTGATCGTTCATACTGAAATGTGTGTTACGAAGTTCCCTACCTCGGCTTTTAACCTGTTCTTTTTGCTTGAAATGTTCAAATTTAGCTATTATTGGCCGTGGCCTAGTAGTATTCTCAGGTTTTTTACCTCCCAGGCGGTGAACTCGATGAAAAGTGATCGATTTGACAGTGTCACTCGGCAACTTTAGCTGGTTCTGAATAAAGGCCCGGACCGAGGCCTCCGGATCCTCCTCCGTTTTCTCCGGAATTCCAGAAAAAACTAGATTTTCCCGCATGCTTCTAGCTTGGATATCTAACAATGACTCTTTCATTTTCTTATTATCGCCAGAAAGCTGCGTAATCTGGTCTGTTATTTGTCTCACGGTCCCCTTCAACTCCGTATTTTCTTTAGCTAGAGATGCTACCTGTTGTTGACTGAACTCGAGCGATTCTCTCAAACTCTGGAATTCTTTGTGTAACACCTCTACCAAAGCCAGCCGGGCGTCTAAGCTAGACAACTTCTTGTCTATTGATTCCAATATAGCCGTGAAGCCTGAATTGTCCGCGGACGTTTCTGTCGAGCTATCTGAGCTACCCTCTCGGTGTCGTTTAGCTAACGGGGCATTAGCTGACTCGCTAGCAGCGCCGGATGTACTGGTTTTGCTCATGACTAGCTTTTCAAAATAATCGTCAACAAACAATTCTAGGCTCTTCAAAGTTTCCCCGTCCAGCTTTGTTCAGCGAAAAAATAAATCGTTATTAAATTTTAGTATCCCTTTTTTATGACCTTACATTTAATTATATAAATGTATTTAAATAAATATGGACTTACCAATGATTTATAGTCAAACTCACGCACAGGTTTAAAGTTTTCCTCAACAGCAGCTCATAACACCTCCGCACCTCACAGAACCGGAACCGGAAGTCCAAAAAAACAAATTTGCCTACAGGATCCTGACACTGTTTATCATACAACTCCTCATGAGTGAGGACAGGCAGTGGGCTCTGCCCCACTGGAGACAGTTTTTCCAGCTGCTGTGTGTAGCAGGTTGCCCTCATTTTCGCACCTTCACTCCAACAACGGTGAGACTTAAATAAGGCTGACACCTCATCATGAGAAACTCTCCCACCGTTGTCTATAATGTCCACGCTGCCTGTGACAGAGCCCTGGGTCGGAGAAGTGAGTTTGCGCTTCTCATCCACAGACTCTTCCCGAGAAAGACGAAACATGTTCTGAACGTCTTCCACCAACAAACCTCTGGCTCCTTCTAACAAAGTGTTGTATGGAGTCCTCGTCAAACGGTGCATCATCTTGTGCTGAGCGAATGGTTCCCTGCTCAATGCATCTGCCACAATATTTCGCGGCCCTGGAATATACTGAATGTCAAAGTCAAAGGGGGCCAGCTTGGCCACCCATCTCTGTTCGCAAGCGTCCAGCTTCGGCTTGGTAAGAATGTACTTCAGAGGATTGTTGTCCGTCCAAACAGTAAATTTATGTCCGCGCAGCCAATGACTAAACTTATCATGAATAGCCCATTTCATGGCGAGAAACTCGAGCCTATGAGCAGGGTATTTGGACTGCGCATGATTCAAGGACTTACTAGCAAAGGCAATGGGCCTCGCAATCTTGTGGTCATCTTGTACTTGTGACAACACAGCTCCTAATCCGGAAGATGACGCATCAACAGAGAGCAAAAAAGGCTTTGTAAAGTCAGGGTGGGCAAGAAGAACCTGCTCTGTCAACGCAGCTTTTAAAGTCCTAAATGCTTCGCTACACTCCAGGGTCCAATCAGCCGCAACAAGCTTACGCGCCAAACCCTGCTTCTTCCTACCCTTCCCCCTCCGTGGCTTGGCAGTCCCTGTAGTCAGTTGGAATAATGGCTTGGCAATCACAGAGCAGTTCTCAATGTAGTGCTGATAATACACCACCATGCCTAGGAAAGAGCGAATCTTCTTAGGAGATGGCGTAGTGCCATCAGGTTCCATAAGATCTGCTTCTGACACGCCTACAATTGCCTGCACTTTTTCAGGGTCTGTTGCAATTCCGTCTCTCGTAACAATGTGACCTAAGAACTTCACAGACTTTCTTAAAAACTGACACTTGGATGGGGACAGTTTTAGGTTATGTTCTCTTAACCGTCGGAACACCATCTCAAGCCTCTGCAGGCTTTCCTCCTCAGACTTTCCATAAACCAACAGATCATCCAAGTAACAAAGAAGGCTTAAAAAGTTCTGGTCACCAAAGATCGTGAGCATCATTCGCATGAAAGTAGCCGGGCTGTTACACAGACCCTGTGGCATGCGGTTATACTCATGTAATCCGAGAGGAGAGGAGAAAGCAGTGTACTTCCTATCATCTTCGTGAAGTGGGACATTGTAGTATCCTGAAGTCAAGTCCATTGAGCTAAAGAATGCGTTACCTCCCAATGCTGCCAGGATGTCAGCTTGGTGTGGTAAAGGGTGCGCATCTTTGACTGTACGAGCGTTCAACCACCTGAAGTCTGTACACAACCTCAAGTCACCATTTTTCTTCCAGCAAAGAACAAGTGGAGAAGCATACTCACTGCTTGACTTTCTGATAATTTCACGCTCTTCCATGTCATCTAAAGTTTCTTTCAACTTTTGGTAGTGAGCAGGAGAAAGCCTACGATAAGGCAGACGAAAAGGGCGTTCATCAGTAAGTCTGATGCGATGGCAGAATTCGGCAGCCTTGCCGCAATCCAAGTGATGTCTTGAAAACACATCTTCATACTTTACCACCAAGTCAGTCAGCTTCTCTCGCCAATGTTCAGAAACTTCACAGTCACTAACAGATAGATCCTGCAGCCCCAAATCAGCCAATTTGCCAGGTCCAACTTTTGTTTTAACACTGCAACATGACTCAGCTGTAAGGCTGCCATGAGAACTGTCCACTTTACACACATTCTGGTGTACCCTCATGTCTATACCACCATCAAAATCTTCCAAAGCAATGCATGGATACACATCAGCCACCTTAGCGTTCCTTCTCAACACAATTGGAGACATAGTAGGATTGATGATTTTCACAGGAAGCCACCCTCCTCCCCACAGTGGAGTAACTACTCTGCCCACCATTACACTACGGTGCACACAGCGTGAAGTGCTTGGTTCAACAACAACAGTACTCCCCACAGAGAGTTCAGTCTTAGGTGGAAGGCGATCCCACACCACATGCTCACTCATAGGTTCAAGAGTCACGGCCTTTGTCAGTTTAACAGTCCCAACTTTCTCTGGAATTTCCTCCCCCTTCCACCTTTCAAGATTGGCCAAAAAACTGACAAACTGACTATTTTCATCCAAACATGTTGAGTCAGGTCTACTCAGTATCCGCCAATAGGCCTCATTAGACTTAAACTGTTTGATGAGCGGTTTCATCACATTTGTGCCAACAATGAGCTCATCAGCCTGACCATCAACCACTAAAACTGGGACAACATAATCAAACCCAAACAGTTTAAGTTGCAGTTCACAGATTCCCACCGGAACAGTCTGTTTGCCACCACACCCAACAAGAACAATGTTAGTGGGAGGGATTACATCTCCCATCACCACTCCTGCCTCACGCAACTGAGGGATTATGTCTGCACGTACAGATGTAGCCATAGATCCGCTATCTAACATCCCTCGTAGCTCAATCTTGTTGCCAACTAGCACTGTAGTGAAAAACAGGCTGTCACTGATGGGTAGTTTTGCCACATTTTGGAAAATTACAGTTTTATCATTAGATACTGTGTTGCAAGCCATCATGTAAACGGTTTGGATGTCATTGTCAATATTGGAGGAAACACTAGAAAGGCCCACACCGTCCCCCGCTAAATGAAGGCCATCTAGTTTTCCTGAGGCGAATCCGCTTGTCCCTGACCAATCGGGTGCGTTTGAGGTTTCTGAGTTTTAGAACAGTGAACACTGATGTGCTCTGGAGAGAAGCATCGAAAACATAATCTATGCATCCTACAATGTGACCTAGTGTCATGTTGCCGGTTGCCACAAACCTGACATTCCCGTGATTGTCTGGAGACCTGCTTATTGGACCTGTTGCTTATAGCCTGAGTGTTGCTGATCAGCGCCGTCTCCAAAAGACTCAAGACCCTGTCCATCGTGGTGTTTTCAAAAGCTGTTTTGTAGCTCTCTGGCTCCGGAACATTTTTAGAAATGGGCAACACAGTTTGTTCATTGGCAGCTACACCCACGTGTGAAGGCTCGGTAACCCCCACTTTCTGTTTCTCACGGCTCCGAACAACTGCATGGTCCCTTAAATACTCATCTAAATGGTCTTGAACTTCACTAGCTGTCCAATCGCGAGAAGGCTTTGTCTTAAAAACCAGTGCCAGCTCTCTGTCCGGACAATGGTGAATAAACATGAGCACCAAATGTGAACTCAGGTCAGTCATTGAGTCCCCCTTACTAGCATTATGGTAGTTTTTTTCTCTGGGATACGCCCCTAAAAATCTGCGCATTTCCGCAAAACGTCATCTTGACGTGACAACGGGAAGGCACGCTCCAACGTGCATTTAAATAATAATGGCGGAGCATGTCCTATCACGTCTGAGATATCATTTTAAGACAGTAAATCTTCCAAAACTCTCATTAATAAACACTCCCTGAATAAAAAGAAATTACAGATGTTACCTGATCGCGCAGACATAATTTAAAAATACATACATAGCAACGTGTTTGCTCCGTGCTCTCGGCTAATGTTTCTTAGCAGCTATCTTGGCTAACAGAGTCCCTGGCACCGGTCACATCTGAGATATATCATTGTAAGACAGTATTTCGTCTGTGTATGGGAAACATACGCAGATGACAGGAAAAGACATTATTATTATTATTATTATTAAATCTTCCAAAACTCTCATTAATAAACCCTCCCCGAATAAAAAGAAACTACAGATGTTACCTGATGGCGCAGACATAATTTAAAAATACATACATAGCAACGTGTTTGCTCCGGGCTCTCGGCTAATGTTTCTTAGAAGCTATCTTGGCTAACAGAGTCCCTGACACCGGTCACGTCTGAGATATATCATTTTAAGACAGTAAATCTTCCAAAACTCTCATTAATAAACCCTCCCCGAATAAAAAGAAACTACAGATGTTACCTGATGGCGCAGACATAATTTAAAAATACATACATAGCAACGTGTTTGCTCCGGGCTCTCGGCTAATGTTTCTTAGAAGCTATCTTGGCTAACAGAGTCCCTGACACCGGTCACGTCTGAGATATATCATTGTAAGACAGTAAATCTTCCAAAACTCTCATTAATAAACCCTCCCCGAATAAAAAGAAACTACAGATGTTACCTGATCGCAGACATAATTTAAAAATACATACATAGCTACGTGGCCTGTATCTCGGCTATTGTGTTAGCTATCTGATTCGGCTAGCTTGTTAGCAGCGAACAAACATAATCTGCCGTGATAATTGGCTTTATACACTCAAAGTGTATAAAGTAAAACAACATGAACTCACGTAAAATAAATAGTTTATAATCTAAAACACTACACACCTCCGATTATGTTTACACAAAGACTTACTCATCTCCTGGACAGTCTTCCGATGGTCCCTGCGTTGTTTCGACATGGTAGCTCCTGTGGGACTTTCTTCTGTAGATTTTCTTTTAAAAATAGTAGGAATAGCATCCGGTTTTAAAAGTCTTCTGAATCTTACTGGTAATCCTAAAGATTCTTTTATACCAGGTGCTGAAAACAATCGGCAGTGAAATGGTCGCTGCAGACATACGACTCCTGGAACCCACCGGTCCTTGTCTGGTCCATTCTTGTCGAAGTTTGTCATCTTTTGGAAATTTGTGAAGGCTCACTTGTTCACTGCTGATATTAGAACACACAAATGCGCTACAACGTGACGGCATTTTTCAAGTTACACAAATAAAAGAGGCGATCCTTCAGGAAATGAATCTGTATGGCAAGCAGTTAACACACTTAACAAACGGGCAAGGCTCTGCCTTCTTCCCGTTGTCACGTCACACTGATGTGTCACGTCACACTGATGACGTATTGCGGAAATGCGCAGAATTTTAGGGGCGTATCCCAGCAAGTACCAGAGAAAAAATTAGCATAATTTAGAATAAAATTTTAATATATTTATAATTTATTTTGCAAAAACGAACAGAGCTCAATGATATAAGATATATATGTTCTGACAAATATGCAAATTTCCAACATCATGTCACAATACCTTTAAGACACACCATCTGAGTATAAAGCCTAAGTGTTTCATTGCTTTGTGATATTAAATAAAAACGGCTAAACTGTTCTCTGTTGTGCAGAGGAGGAATCAGAACTGGACCTTCAATCAGATGCATGTGTGTTTATGATCACGTCACACTTCAAAATTCATTTTGAGTTTTCCAACTTATAACATACGTTCCTGCGAAAGGGGGTATTATTTCTGTCTACTTGTTTGTATTTGTCTGTAGCTTGGCAAAATATCTAATGAATAACTGGACAGATTTTAATGAAACTCTCAGAATGTACCAATTTGATGTACATCTATAAAATGTGCTTTGAATTCTCAAGTGCACTTTCATTCAAAGGCTGCAACCCAAAGGAACAAATAGACTCTAAAATATATTTTCTCGAAAGAAAATTCAACACTTGCTTTCAAAGAAAACCATTTTTTATCGTGAAGGATTCATTCAGAGGAGAGCCACAGCTTGGTGACTTTTAAAAGCTGCACTTTCTAATGACATCACAACAAGCAGCTTCAAAGTGTGCACTTGTCACCACATTGCTTTACAGAAAAATTAAGAACACAGATTTATATTCCTAAGGCTAAATATTTTGCAGTATTTTATAGCCTTTCATTTTCAGTTCTGTGTCCACTTCTGCTGTGATACAAGAAATCCATTTGGATTAAGACCTTCAGGTTCCAAAGATGAGATATTTACTTTCAGAGGCAGTGTTGTTAAGAACATTTCCAACTTCACGATAATTAGGAAACAAATTTAGCCGTGATTCCAAATGTATTTTTTGGTATTTTTTGGCTTAAAAAAGGGAAATGAGAATATTTTATTACTACAGAGTAACAATAGAAGTCATCTCAGGGCACTGAACAGAAACATTCATATAT